>JAODAL010007421.1:0-125316 GCA_025379985.1 Phyllomedusa bahiana
CCCCAATAAAGTCCATACCTTTAAGCATATGTTTTTCTTATGTCAGGAAAGGTCTCCCTAAAAAAATCCAAAGTAGCATATTACAACCATGTTATCCATGTCTAGAAAATAAGTCAAACAGCAGATATACTCACTGAACGAATAGCGGACAGGTGTTCCTCTTAGGGTAATCCTACCCCGTATGTTTGAGGGTGGTGTTATCCCAGTAGTCTATAGGGGTAATGAGGGTTTATATACCCACATGATCTCTCCCCCTAATTGACATCACCACATAGTGATCAGCCCGTCATCGTAATACTAGCACTCTATATTCGATTGTAGGAGATAGGGAATCCACAAACAAACATTACTTTCATCAGATAAAACATACTAAATCCCCATGGCAATGCATAATTCTCTCGCGATCTCCGGCGTCCCAACTGGTGGAGTACGCATGCGTGAGAACTCCAAAGATGGCGCCGATAGTGCTTCCGACCCGAGTGCGGCTGCGCCAGTTCAGTCGCGATCCCCAGCGTCTCGGACGATAGATCGCGCATACGTGACAATTAAAAAATGGCACTGCTAATACTTCCTGCCCCTGTGCGGCTGCGCCAGGCGCCGAGATAACCCACGGCGTAAAGCGCTCGCACCAAAATAGTGCATAAGCTCCAGTTACCGAAAGGAAATGGCGCCGCCAGGTCAACCCATCACACTCAAGCCACGCCCAGCCAGATCAGCAGCCTCCATGGGCGGGCAATAGACCGCACATCACACAGAAAAAGCACGTGCACCACTTCCCTCAAAGCCACAGTCTCCACCAGGGAACTACAAACATCGTGGCCTATAATCTTCAATACACCAGTTTCTCAATAAAGCCACCCTCCAATCACATCTATAAATGGTTTAATACATTATGCCATAATACCAACCAAAATTTTTGGTCCAAGGGATTTTTATATTTAAAGTTAACCCTTTCACTTTATAGGGCTTACTTGGATATTAATTATATATGTGAAAAACCCACCCATACAGAACCATTTTTAGTGCATCCAGTGTTTCAAATTCTGACATATTGGCCCTTTCTGTTAGTCATACATAGACCCGGGGAAATTCTTCATGTTTCACTGACTAGGTTGAGTACAGATGATAAGAAAATCTACTACAGAAAACAAGCAAAAGACAACTGTTCATTCAGTCCAAGAGGCTGGACAGTGTCTAGTCTGTAAATCCATTGACTCTCTTGTTGTAAAATCATCCTATCCCAATCTCCTCCTCGTGCTGGGGGTTTTATCAAATTGATACCCCTAAAATGTATACACTCCAGTTTGCCTCCATGCATCTCGTTTATGTGTCTGACAATAGGTGTATCGACCTTTCTCCTTATGTCCCCAATATGGTCTCCAATCCTTCTACGGAATTCACGTTTTGTTTTACCAATATATTTCAATGGGCAAGGGCATGTGGCCATATAGATAACGCCCATGGATTGGCAATTAATAAAATGACGTATCTCAAAGGAGTGGTTCACCCCATTGCCAGAAAAATCCTTACATTTTATGACAAAATGGCAAAATTTGCAGTTGCCATATTTAAAACATATTTAAGACATATTTAAGACAGCCATTTGGCTGTCGTCTAAGCCAACTTATCTGCTTCATTTTCTTTAAAGGACTATTCCAGCTTTTTTGTCATTAGTTCATTAGGAATTGCTCCTAGGTACACTGAAGTGCCAGTAATTTTGCCTACCTGCAGCTGAATACAGGATTTCTCACTGCTGCCGCAGGGTCATGTGACCTGCCTTGTGAGTTGCTGAAACACAGCTTGTTTGTGTGACCCTGAAGTAAATCTCTCTATGCATTCCTACAAGAGGTTCAAAGTCAGTCTGATAGGAATGCATAGAGAGACACACATCCTGCTGGCATCAAAAACAGTGTTTCTCAGCTCATCAGAGTGCAGGTCATGTGACCTAACAAAGTCAGCTGCATCAGCCAGAAATCATGTATGCAACCGCAGGTAAGTAAAGTTACTGCCAGTACTGTGTATATGAAAGCAATCATGAGAAAAGTAAAGGAAATCGAAAAAAATGGAGTGCTCCTTTAATCTTCATTTTGCATTATGCGGGTGGGGTGTAAGCAGAATTCATAGGGCCCCATAGAAAACTGAGATGGGGCCCCACCACCTAATGACAATAAACTTTAACAGCAGCATAAGTAGTAATAATAAAGGGTACACATACTACTGCCATATATCAGGGAACCCAAATAGTAGCGCTCTACACATCTGTACATTTCAGGATAATTCTAGGGCACAGTGTGGACCCTTTGCAGTCTGTGGATGTATATATATATATATATTATATATATATATTATATATATATATATATATATTATATTATATATATATTATATAAAGAGCGAGAGAAGCCTGATAATATATATATTACAGATCTGTCTCATTTACTGTACTATATTTATATTATATAATATATTATATATATATATTTATATAATACATATATATATATATATCTATGTGTATGTTATATATATATATTATATATTTATATATATACAAATATATATATATATATATATATATATACACAGTAAATGAGTCAGATCTGTAATATGAACATGTGTATTAATTATACAATCTTTCAATAAAATAATATTTTCAGACATGAAAGAGACCAGGAAAGGAATAAAGAGAGTTTGGCAAAGACACTGCCAATTGCAATGCTGGCAATGCTAAAATGACTCTTAAGATGCTTGGAACCCAGAGATGTTCTGCAGATCTCCCAGGAGGGCAATAAACTAATGACTTTTAGACAACAATATCTGCTGAACAAGTGCCTCACCCCCATCCCTTCCTCAGAGAAGCTGGACAGGTATAATGTTTTTATCAATAAACAGGCTGTACCCATGAAATTGCGCTCATCCCCCTATGGAGAAAATAAGCAAGAACGTAAGAGTTGTCTCTATACTTTTAGTTCAAGGTGAAATGTTGGTTCAGTAGTTTGTTACTTGCTGGCAGTATTTGCAAGTACTAAGCCTTTAAGTACCAAAGCAGTGGCCAACATCTGCTAATGGGCTGCTAAAAAGAGCTATCCAGTACTCCAGATCATTTATGAGGGACATACTAAAAGGCATGAACAAAAAGAATGAACATTATTACTAAGTAATAAAGTGCCATGGAGAAGTGAAGGAGGTTTCAGGGGCTAAATAAAAGATTGAATAAATAGAATACAAGATAAGTTTATAGTGGAATGAACAATTATATAATAGAAACAGGTGCCTAGAACTTTACCTGTGCATGATAGGTGGGGAATGAACATGATATATAGGCAGTTTAGAGTGAAATGAACACATATTTCATAGAAACAGGTACCTAGCACTTTACCTGTGCATCATAGGGGGGGAATGAATATATAGGCAGATTAGAGTGAAATGAACACATATTCCATACAAACAGGGGCCTAGCACTTTACCTGTGCATGATAGGTGGGGAATGAACATGATATATATGCAGTTTAGTGTGAAATGAACACATATTCTATAGAAACAGATGCCTAGCACTTTACCTGTGCATGATAGGTGGGGAATGAACAGGATGTATAGAAAGTTTAAATTGAAATGAACACATATTCTATAGAAAACAGATGCACTATGAACAGTTAAACCTGTGCATGATAGGTGGGGAATGAACAGGATATATAGGCAGTTTAGAGTGAAATGAACACATATTCTATAGAAACAGATGCCTAGCACTTTACCTGTGCATGATAGGTGGGGACTGAACAGGATATATAGGCAGTTTAGAGGGAAATGAACACATATTCCACCTAAACAGATGCCGAGCAACGTGCTAGATACCACTTTCTAAGGAATAGCTGTACATTTCACTCTAAACTGCCTATACATCCTGTTCATTCCCCACCCATCATGCACAGGTGAACTGATAGGCACCTGTTTCTATGGAATATGTGTTCATTTCAATTTAAACTGCCTATACATCCTATTCATTCCCCACCTATCATGCACAGGTAAAGTTCTAGGCACCAGTTTACAATGAATGTGTGTTCTTTTTACTCTAAACTACCTATATGCCCTGTTCATTCCCCACCTAACATGCACGGGTAAAGTGCTAGGCACCTGTTTCCATATAATATGTCTTCACTTCAAATTAAACGGCCTATATATCCTGTTAATTCCCCACCTATCATGCACAGGTAAAGTGCTAGGCACCTGTTTAGGTGGAATATGTGTTCATTTTAATATAAACTCATCTTATATTCTATTTATTCAATCGATATTTAGCCCTTAAAACCTTCTTTACCCCTCCTTAGCTCTTTATTACTTAGTAATAATGTTCCTTCTTTTTGTTCATTCTTTTTCTTCATGCCTTTTAGTATGACCCCATTTATGAAGCTGGATAACTACTAGTATATGATTGATCATAGCTGAAGCCTAATGGGAAAAGATTTATAAGAAGAGACACGGGAGGGCTATGACATTCCACTGCCTTCGTGTACAATTAAGAGGGTGGTGGAACTAAATTATGTTCCAAAGATTCTCTCTCCCGCAGGTAGGCGCTTTTGTTTGTGGGATTCCTGCAGTTCTACATCAGCTGTTTGATGTTAGGAAGCTTACCAGTTCTCTGAGTCTTAACACACAGGAATCAGCTCTGTGTCCAGCCCAGGAGATCAGGGGTGCAGCTGCTTTCAGGATAGCATTTGAAGCAACCCCCCTTTGATCCTGCCTCACAAGGCTTTCTATATGAGTTCGGAAACATGGAGCATGCACTGATACTAAGGTTGGTAGGAGTAAGATAGGCAAATCACAGAGTCCTGTGGCTTTTAGTTTTAAAGGGCAAAAGGAAAGGGCTTTTCAACAAGAAATGCTGCTGCTCAACTGCAGAGAAGGCAGGGTACACAGAAAAAGCAGAAATTAGCACAGAAAACATCACAGGGAGATGTATGAAGACTCAGGCAAGCCATTTTAAATGTTTTGGGATGTTTGTTGCTTTGCTGGACAAACCCTCTAAGCCTACTACTGTATATAAATGGAAGAAAGCTGTCTGTCTAGCTCCACCTATTTAGGGAAGCTGTCCTTTAGATCATGTTTAACTCAGACTCTGATGCCTGAGGGGGGTCAAAAGGCTACTAACAGAGAAGACATATATACTATTAATTTCAGTGGGATTTTGCATTGATGCTCAGGAGCTTAAAGTCATGGCTTTGCCTTTAAACATTACTAGATATTTATAAAGAATCTCCTAAAAAAGGAAGAACCACCCATCTGCAGCCTATGACAGGGTGCACTAAGAGTAAAATCTTGGCAGCCCTGGACGTCTTCAATAGGTCACTAGCTGCCACAGTCACCAAACTGGGGAGCAATCGCAAGAGGTCTGGGCAATCAAGGGGTAAAATGTGCCCGGCCCCATTGTCTAATCCTTTAAATGCCCCGATCATATTTACTGTGGTATCTGAATGCTGTAATGGCCGGGATCAGAGCTGTGTCCAATTATGGCCACTAGTGGTAGGTGGTGGCCATATATACAGTCAGCACCCACTGGGCATGGGCTCAGCACATGAGCCCACTCTATACCTCCTTAATGCTGCTGCTGGGCAATAATGTGATAGCTCTTATTACACTTCAGTTTCGGATCAAAGTAAATTTTGACCCAAATCCAAGCACTTGGATTTGGCCTAAATTGATTTTTGCCATTGTTCACAAAAACAAATCAACCATAACCCGAACCCTAGATTGGAACTCAAGGTCTTTTCACGGGGTTTAAATGGATTGCCTTACTTGTACCCTGGCACTTTCCATCTGGTGCTGTTGTTCTGATATCACTTCCATCACACATTATTTTTAGTCCAACACCACCTATGTGACACTGGACATCAGAAGAAAGTGATATCAGAAGAAAGTGACATTGAAGGCCCAGCACCACTGGACAAGCAGCGCCCTGGAATTGGTAGGTTAATCCATTTGAGCTCAGTTAGAAAAAAACCTTATTAACGTTACAGTCAAGATTAGGACTGAGTTCAGGATTAGGGTCAGAGTGAAAACATTCAGGTTCGGGATGTCTCGGAGCCCAATTTTTTCACAAATTCGGTCAAACTGACATCAGACTCAACATTGACAGACTCACACAACACTACTGAGAGCCTTGCAGGCCACGAACCAGGAATCTCAGGATAAGTCATGGTTTTGAGCCCTATGTTGACTTGGAAAGCTATGTCTCTCAACCATATCTTTAGGGATCCATTCAGCCAATGAAGCCCAAAAGAGTGTACAGAAGAGTGTACTGTACAGAAAAGCAGCAGAAGTGACTAGGCTTTCTAGTCAAGCAAAAAATGTATACCATGTATATTACATGGTATATAGTCTTTTACAATGGAGGTCAATAGACTATATACTATATATATATATTATATATATATATATATATATTTATTATACATATTATATATATATATATATATATATATATATATATATGTATATAGACCTTAAAGGGGTTGTCTCACTACATTGATTCATCTTCCGTCAGTCCTATTTTCTTGGTTTCATTTTGAATTCAGGGTCGTGTTTACTGGCTTCTACTAGGCTGCAGTAGAAGCCAGGTCTGTAGCTATAGCAACCAGTGCTGGCAGCCTATCAGGAGAGATCAAACAGGTCTATAGCTATAGTGACCTGAGGAGCTGATGCCGCCCATACAAGAGGGGACATCTAGGAATAGGTAGGACACTGTTAATGGATACATATTGCAAAGTGACTTGTTTTGCAAGATCTTTAACATAAAAAGCAATCCTTGTAGCGAGACAACCCCTTTAAGCTATATATTTTTTACCACAGGTTAAAGATTATGTGAAGGACACCTTCAGTTGCCCCCATATAGCAGGTCTTATTATAAATGTACATTCTTTCACTCCTATATATATTCAGTTTTGTCAGGAATTTTGCCTTTATTTCATACTTTTATTCATATCTTATGGCAAATCATGTAAATGTTAGAGTAGAAAAATACACATGTTTCTCTAAAATGAACCTGTTGTATCCTCCTATCCATAGCGTTTTCCAAAATGATCTCCTCCTCTGTAGGTCTTTCGGCCCAGACGGTTGTGCGCAGCATTCCGCTACGTTTCGGGGTCCTCCCCTTGCTCAAGCATGCGCAGTAAATCGCCCATCTTCATTTTAAAAAGGATCTCGCATCAGGTAATGACATACCTACTGCTTGTTACAATATTGTCCATGATCTTCTTAAGTCTTACATTACTTATACTATCAGGCAGACAACTCTTATTTTACAATAGGGATCATAGAAAAACATTAAACTTACATTCCTCTAACTCTTCAGGGTTAGTGTTTCTAATGTATAGATCCAATATACCTCTCTCTGCGCCACTTATTTTAATTTGGTATTCATCATTCCCATATATCTGTTCTATTAGTTGCCACCTAAATTCACTGGAATTGTGATTAGCTTCTAAGAAGTAACCGAGCTACGGAACTTTTACCAAATTTCTTTATTTGGCACATTTTCTTCTTTTTCCTCTTCACTCAGTTTTTATTTAAAGCGCTTTACACTGTACTGGTGTTCATTAAAGGGGTTTTGCCACGATGTAATGTTGATGTGGGATCCTCCAAAATGAGTATTTAATCACTTTTCTAAATATATGTCATTAAAAAAGTGAAGCCTTTTGAGAGCTATAGCCTTCCTTACAAGCCCTTAGTTTCCTGACTGTTTACATTAGATACGACCAGAAGCTGACCTGGCCACGCTTGCATTATTTGCACTTCTTAACTGATGGCAGGGAACATAAACGAGCTTTGAAGGGACTGGGGAGAAAAGATCCTGTGTCTTTTGTATAGGGAATCCACTGGTTGTAATGTAATTATCTGAGTAAACATGCAGAGGCTCCTTGGCTCCCTGCTCAGCCCTCCTCTGCCCCCCTGCAGCAGTTCGTGAACAAATGAAAGAATGCTGCCTGCTCAGAGCTTATCTTCTCTCCTGAGCAGATAAGAGGGAGAAAACAAAAACCCGTAGAGCTTGTGCACCATACACTTATCCTCTGTGGATTAGCCAAATAACATGTTAACTCAACTACATTGACTGACTATCAGGAGCGTGCATGGGAGGTGAGGTGATGACATCACAGAGGAGGCATTTGTTTTTTTAAACACAAAAACACGACACCCCTTTTTCAAGCCTCAGGAGGGGAGTATCAGCCTTTTAGGTGAGGAACTCACTTCTTGGCAAAACCCCTTTAAGTCTAGTTTTTATTTTGCGTGTTGTTTGACTGATGTACATTCTACCACACGGGCATTTTAAGGAATAGATGACATGAGACGATTTGCACGTGTGGAACCCTTTTGTTTTTATTTTATTCCCTTTCATAGGGTGGATGACATTGGGACCTTTGATTATTGACGTGCAATGTTTGCATGAAATCAGCATCTATTAACTTTAAAATTGCTGAAGAGACTATTCGAAGACTTCACACAAGGGGACAACTGAGGGTCTATTATTTTGGGATTCGTTGTATTTTAGAGGCAAAGCTCTTTAGATGCTTCATTACAAGCAGGAACCTGATCAGTGCACCAGAAGCTAATTTCCCAGCCTCCACTCTTCCTTCCCCCTTGAGGCTATTATACTCAGCCATGAACCAGTCAGATTTTTGGATAAAGTTGCATCTTTCAAAACCATTCAAGAAGAAAGCATCTCATTGCTCCGAGCTCGTGGACATCTCATTAAACATAACGCAAACTCCGAGAAAGGCAAATACCTACTCATCAAGCTGTGACTGATACATTCGTCCCGCACGCCAAACAATGTCTTCCAAAGAGGGAGCTAAACACAATCATTTGGGGCACTTTAGCTAAATTGGCCGCTGGAAAATTAGAGTTGTGTCTGCTGGAGTATGAATGGATAAAGGTGATTGCTCTTCATCTATGTCAATCCAACTTTACATACTTAGATTCCTAGGAGAGGTTCATGCTCTCTTATTGTCATAGATCTGGGCTGTCCACGTATTCTTTACAAAATATCTCAGAAAAGTGAAAGTTATGCATTGCTTTACAATCAGAAAATATGGGGGGAATACAGAGAGGTCATGGCCCCATAATAAAACAGAGGCCCCATAATGTCAACAGAGGTGAGGCCTACTGTTAGGGCCACATGTATGAAATGGTTTTGGTCTAAAACTCACTTTTTTCCCCATAGAAACCTATGGGGAAAAAAAGTGAGTTTTAGACCAAAACCTTTTCATACATGTGGCCCTAAGAGTAGGCCTCACCTCTGTTGACAGCTCTGAAAAGTGTAGAATTTTTTTCATTAGCGTTCACTTCTACCATAATCTCATAATACATTATAGAGGTTGGAGCTGTGCCAGAAATCACCATATCTACTTTCACAAATTAGGGTATGTCTACATGGTATGATTTTCAGTTGATTTTTCAGACCGTTTTTGAATTTTGACACCATCTGAAAACTGACTGTCAGCCATCCCCATAGACTTCAATAGAAAATATGAGCTGTAGTCTACACGGCTGATGTCAAATAGGAACATATACTGTTAGGGGAACGGCGAATACGCAAACCGCGGACTGTACCGTCCCCCTAATACGTTCAATACCTTCTTTAATCAGAAAATGACCAGTATTTTGTCAGTGCCGTGTGGCCGTACCCTAAAATGCTAAAATTCTTGCTCCCTATCAGGAGCTAACGATCTATGGATTCCCTGATAGTGTAAGGGATAGTAAAGCAATGGGGCCTTCCTGGCTGTCTTGATAGGAGAATTGAAACTGTGTAAAAGAGGTCAAAGATTAACGCCAGGTATAAGGGGGGAAAGTTCTTTGACTTTAGTTGGTAAGACAAGGAACCTAGTGGTGACTGCCCTGTCGAGAGGATGTGCAATAATGTCACATGTAGTTTGCAATGCTAAACTCATGTAGTCTTTAATCACAATGAGACATTTATACTTGGTGACTTCCCAACATACATATATACAGTTCAATAAGCAATATGGCTGTCACGTAGAGGCACAAGGCTTTGTTCCACTAGTTTATTGGCTGTAAGCTCTGATGCAGCATTTCTCTAATTTGTAGCCTCAAGGAACTGGTCACTTGTTGCTGAGTCCGGTTCGTGGTGGAAATCACATGATACACGGCTTCATCCACAGCTTATTCAAATCATCACTGGGATAGCGGGTTGAGTCGTTATGTCAAGACAGCAGCTCAATCAGCTAAGCATTTTCAGTTTTTCGTGATTTCTGCTAAAACAGAGTCCATTTATTGCTCTGGTTGTAGTGCTCCAGCTTCACAATGTCAGCCATGTAGCATTTAGACACCACCCATATCATGGTCATCATGGACACCATCTGCCACTCACAGGCTCATATAGGTCTTTTTATGAGAGTCCCTTTTGTCTAATCATCAGCAGAAGAAGTGTGTCACCAGGTATTCCTTGCCGCCAACCCCACAGAAACCAGAAACTCTGAGGTCATTGTCTGATAAGAGGAAATAGTCCAAGCAGATGGCACAAAGCCTCGAACAGGTGTGGGCCTGTGTGAAGTAACACAGGCCATCAAGAAGTGTCTGTGAAAAGGACACAAATCTGAACCTAATAGTGACATCTCCCTGGTAATGTTTTATTATCTATAACATCTGTGTCACCTTGTGTGAAAGTAACCATTAAGCTTTT
Organism: Phyllomedusa bahiana; assembly: GCA_025379985.1. Classification (NCBI taxonomy): domain Eukaryota; kingdom Metazoa; phylum Chordata; class Amphibia; order Anura; family Hylidae; genus Phyllomedusa; species Phyllomedusa bahiana. The sequence goes on from JAODAL010007421.1 coordinate 10,691, forward strand.
GTGCCTCTGTGGAGACTATAACAACCAAGACTGCATGACCTCTGTATGTGAAAAAGTTCTGTTAACTTGGTTGTCTGAATTAATTTGGTCAGGACTTGTCTTCCAGTGTGGGAAAAGTGTCCGAACTCTATTTTATACACGTACTCTAATGGTAAATGGAATGTCTGTGAATTTAGCATGGATTAGGAAGAATAAAATGATGCATTTTGAGAAGGTTTACACTTCTCAGAGCCCAAGAGAGATCTTTTCCAAAATTTGGACTTTTATAATTAGGTGATTTATTTCCACGAAGAAACAGTGCGGGATATACACAGTTTATTATGAATGGTTTATGTCTGGTTATAGTTGGTCAAAGAGCTAGCTTATCCTGAAGGTTAAACTTGTAATGTAGTCCTCACTCTGGTTAACTGCTAATTCTTATGATTATTATGTTGCAGAAACACAAAAAAGCTCATTTGGGCCACGCCTGTATATTTAGGTGTAATTGGCTGACTATCTTGTATGTATGTACAGTAGGTGTGCCAAGTCTCCCCCAATGGATGATGTCGGAGGAAAGAATGATCAGACAACTAAATTACATGACCCTATTCTTTTGTTCTCAAGGGAGATAAGCCACAATCAAAAGTGTCTGACAGTGCCCAACTTGACCTCTCCACACTGAAAACACATGCACACTCATCAGAGCTGGACATGCATGGGTACTGGGAGAATGGGAGGAATAGTTGTAAGCCAAAGGAGCATAAGACAGACAGCTAATTAAGAAATATGGCTATCTTAAAGGGGTATGCCACGAAGTAAAATTGAGGTGGAAAGCTTGCAAATGAAATAATGATAAACATTTTCACCATTCATCATTATTAAAAATTCTGCACCATTTTTGTTTTAGCTGCTCCTTTAGTGATCCATTGTTAACAGCTCATCTCCAGGGGATACGACCAGGGCTGAGAGCTCCTCACTCCGGGTCAGACATGCTCAGACATCACCTCTCCTCTCAGGCAGCTACTGAGTGTTCAAACCCCAGGTGCTGTCATTCTACTCCCGTCCTCTGTGCTCCTTAGTAATTAGTCAAACAGTGAAAATAAAAAAAAGAAACTTCAATCAGGTTTGTGCATTGATAAAGAGAAAAAAAAACACAGGTTTGGTTCCTGCAGGGACTTGAACCTAGGGGAGGGAGGAAGGGGAGGGAGGAAGCACCGAAGAAAGCGTCAGGAGGAAAACTCGGCAGAACCTGAACAGTTAAAGTCCAACAACATCGAGGGACTTGATGTGCTGAATCTGTCTTCAATCATGCTAAATCAACAACAAGAAAAAGTTTTGTCCCTAGGACTTAATTTTGGTTTATGCTCTAATTTTGAGGTTTTTTCCACCATAAAGGATATCAATAGGTTTGTCCGGTTGCTGACTTTAAAACGCCACTTTTTCAATACAGGTGAAGAACATGCTGAGGACACAGACCAGAATGTAATGGTTGATGTTAATTGTAAGATAAATGAATACAAGGAATTGATGTTTAGGGAACAAATGTCAATTTTGGTCTTGCAAGAGTTGCAGAATCAGTCATTCCAACATACCGCCCAGACTGACAGATCCCCTATTTTTTCTTGTCCTAACCCTGATTTTTACCCTATTTGCTCACGCACTCCAGCCATGGACAGGTTCCAGTTGCTTGTAGAGAGGGATCTCAGAAATTTATTGATGAATATATCCCCGGGTCCAAAATTCAGTAATCTTAATAGAGATGAGAACAGGGCATTAGATGAGTTGAGAAACAACTCGGAATTAGTCATAAAAATGGCGGACAAAGGGGGCACTGTTGTGTTAATGGACAAGAATACCTACATCTTACGTATGCAGAAAAAAGATCCCACTATGGAATATAAAAACCAATTGTCCTTTCTTTAAATTAAGGTCCTAGTATTGGTGCGTTTAATCAAAAACAAGTAGATTACTTGTTGGTAGAGCATCATACGATGTCCATCATGTACGGGCTCCCGAAAATTCATAAAGATCGTGTACATCCGCCCATGAGACCAATAATCTCTGGCATAGGTTCTCTTTTGGAGAGACTGTGCCAGTGGTGGTGGTCTCTTTAAAACCTCTGGTGGCCGTGTGTCGGGTCATCTTATGGACACGAAAGAGGTCTTGGGAGTTAGGACACATTAGTTGGGACAAAGATTTTGTCTTGGCTTTTCATGTGATGTGGAAGCTTTATATTCCTGTTACCCACCAGTGCATTATCAGCCTCGGATTTCATTTTGTAGGTTTACTGATTTTACACAGGAGTTTTCGGAATTTGTTTCATGGTGGCAGAATTTTTGATGACCCACAATTTTTTTTCCTTTAATCAGGTTATCTATCTCCATATTAGGGGTGTTTCAATGGGGGCAAAGTTCTCACCATCCCTGGCCAATCTGGTCATGGCATGGTGGGAGCATTTATATATCTATGCCCCTGACAACCCTTAGCTGATTCCATTTTTTTGGTATGGCAGATTACATCGATGACCTCCTGTTTATCTGGAGGGGCGATGTATCTGCCATACCTTGTTTTTGTTTTTTTTCAACAATAATGCCCTTTAATCTTCGGTTTAACCCACACTTTGAATTCCGAGGTTTAAACCAGTTTTTGGATTTGACTTAACTGGGAAACAGGACTTAGTATTGAGACTAGGACCACCGCAAGGGCACAGCTGGGAATACTATTCTCCACTCCAAAAGTTTCCACCAAAAACATGTCCACAAAGGGTATTCCATTGTGGAAATGATCAGGTCCAGAAGGAATTGTAGTAGGGATGATGACTATCAGGATGAATGTAGACAGATCCAGGACAGATTGTCCCGGCGGGGATACCAAAAAGGATGTTAAAGACGAGGCGCAATATTGAAAATTCTAAAGGTAGAAATTCTTTAATAACCCAAAAATAAACAAAGGGGTGGATTGAACAAAAACCAGAAACAAAAAGGTAGACTGGAACAAAAATCAGAGACCAGTTTGGTTTTGGATTATACTCCCCAATTTTCTGTTTCAAGAGGATTTGTTTAAAATACTTACTATACTTATGGAGGGATCCAATATTGGAACAGGTTTTATCTGATGGTTGTCAGATAGTGTCTAGAAAGCTTTTACGCTTGGGAAACTTGTGTCTCCAAATTTAACAGTGACCTATAGACCACAAAGTACATGGCTTGCGCAAAAAGGTTTCTATAAGTGTTGGGGGGGATCCCTGTCGTACATGTGGTATGTTTGTACCACTAAAACATTTACGGATAATCAAAACAGCAGAATTACAACATAAAGAGCTTTATTATTGTAATTCTAATCACACAGTGTATTTAGCCCAATGCACAATTTGCAACCTGCAATATGTTGGAAAATACGTCCAGAAAAAATCAAAGTGCGCTTCTTGGAACATCTAAATGATTTTATCAAATTTCATCAACTAGGAACAGATCTAACTTATCCAACCATTTTAGAGAAGTACATAATTTCCCACTCCAGGGGGCTCCAGATTATTGGTATAAGGAAAATTTCTCAACCAACACGGGGCGGTGATATTAAGCGAGTGTTGCATGACAGAGAAGCCTTCTGGATTTTTACTTTGAATACGTCAGTGCCTCAGGGTTTGAACTTGCGAAGAGAATTGATGTTTCATTATTAGCAGAAATAATTCATAATACAGATATATCAATGTGAGAGATTTCCATATATACTAATTCTGTCTATTTCTCTTTTCTTCCCCTTTTGCCCTTCCCGCTTTTCTTGTTCTGCATTTATTTTATTTTATTTTCTTCAACTTTATTCTGGCTCTGATTTAGTTTGTTATTTATTTATACTTTACATATTATTTTGTTATAATATTCTATAGGAGCATAGCAGGAGTTACATGTATAGTTTATGTTAATTCATTTAAGTTTTTCTTCATCCAGGGAGAATCTTTGTACCTCTGTTTGTCACACTCTACATTTGGGAGCAATTTATTTTTTTTTACCAGTAGCACGTGTTGCCGCAAGTCCATTACAGTTTAATTGTAGTTTAATTCCAGCACTTTTTGGTATTTTCATCTACTCTACGTCTTTTTTGATACTGGCATGTTTATGGATTTGCCATCTTGGGTTTCGGACTTTATGGCGCTTTTGCGCATGCCCGAAACCATGTTGTATTTATAGTTTTGCTTACATGCCATTCCGGTATTTGTTTTATTCTGGACTCCATAGTGCTAATGCGCATATCCGGAACTAGATTATGTTTTGTATTTAATTCCTTAGATATTCCCGTAAACTGTGTATGTTTAGAACTGCATTATGCTTACAGTCATGTTCCTCATGTAACTCCGGAAGCTGTCATTTTCCAGACTTCATAACGCTAATGCACATGTCCGGAACTGTATCACGTTTGTACTATGTTTGTATCAACGTTTTCACGTGTTCCCGGAAGTTGTCATGTATTTGGGCAGACCTATTTTGGTCACTGCCGATACCGGATGTTGTAATGTTTTTGCGCATGTCTGGCAACACGTTCCATTTCCAGCCGTCTCTACAGGTGGCATGGAAGATTGGAACTCCCACATGTGGAGATGATGACACTCAGGTAATCAACCAATGTTTTTATTGTGTGTGGTATATAAGTGTGGTATGTCAGTTATATCAGTATGCTATGATTAAGGGTGAACAAACACCCGAAACGCGTTAGCCGTCTCTCATGCTTTGAGGATTCAGTGTGCTCATGGCAACGCTCATATTTTTATTGTATTACCAATAAAGGATTCAAGTTTTATTCTATACGTGCCTGGTGGTTATCGCTGCATTACAAAGCTTTTGAAGGACTTGAACCTAGGACCCTTTGTGCCTGGTAGCAAAAACTTTACCTCTCAGCTACTCACAATGCTTTATATAAACAGACCTTTCTTTGACTACAGAGAGGAAAGGCCTGGTGATGTCATCCTGCTGGGTGACATGATATGCAATTCAAACAAATTACACACGCCCCCTTCTGAGCACAGAGAGCTAAAGAGCTGGATACAGGAGGTATGAAATGAGATCGTGGCAAAACCCCTTTAAAGAGGTTTTTTTTACCATGCAGTTTTCAGTCACGGCCAGCTTTTCTTTCACTCTGGTCTCGTCAGGCTGTGAGTGGTTCTATAGTATTGATTACCTTATTTAGCTTCTCTGTAACTAGCTGAGCCATGACACTGACAAGTGCAGGAGATGTTACCTTCAGTGAACAAAAGCTACAAATCTGTGAGGAGTGAAAACAATTGCTTATCTGTAAACAAAAGCTAATCTTGTTAGAAATAATTTGTTTGCTCTGGAGTGAGCTCATCTGACCATGGTTATATCACTCCCTGCTCTCTGCTCTAATCAGTTAGCAGAGTTATGGTCAGGTAACTATAGAAACCTGTGGGCACTCAGAGCAGATAAAATCTCTCTTATCTCCTGAGTAAAGTAAAATCAAAAGACCAATGTATTTGGAAAAAGTCTTCAATTACCTGTCCCTATATGTGGAAAGTTAATCTTTTTAGTGAGAAAATCCCTTTAACCCCTTCCTGACATTGGACATACCTGTATATTTTAGCAGGAACTGACTTCTCGCAAATGGATGTACAGGTACGTCCTGGACATCATGCGGGTTCTCAAGCGGGGCCCGCTCAATCTCAGCATGGAACCCACTGTATATTACAGCTTGCCCCATGTTGCGTCACGATTTACCCCTTATCTTTCACAATCCTTCTGTCTCCATTGGCATAGCTTCAATGTAATTGCGGCTGCCAATAGCTTCCCTAGCAGCCCCAAAGCCTAACAAAGACTTTTGGGCTGCCTGTGACGTCACTATGCACAGCCGTGCACTGTGGGTATTGCCGGGCACAGTGATTGACAGTAGTCATGGACAGCAGTACTGCTGTGTACTGCTCTCTATTGTAACAGTAATCAAAAGATCACTGATACAAGTCCCCTATGGGGACAATTCAAAAGAGTGAAAAACTACAAAAAAAAGTTAAAAAAGGAAATTACAAAAATTCTAATAAAAACATATATACCACCCTTTTCCCCTTTCCACCAATCTTCCCAAAAAAGATCACAAATAAATAAAGTTGGCATATTTGGTATTGTTGGGTGTGTAACGACTTATCCTATAAATCTGTCACATTATTTAACACACAAGGTGAACGCTATAAAAAAGTCACAGGATCGCGATTTCATCCCACAGCATATAAAATCAAATAAAAAGTAATATAAATGCCAAAGTGGTACCAATAAAAATGCCAGTTCATCTCGCAAAAAAAGCCTTTACAGATAAGCGGCAAAATTATACCAATAAAAATGTTAACTCATCCTGCAAAAAACATGCCCATACACAGCTCTGTATACAGAAAAAAAAAAAGCTATTGCTCTCAGACTATGGCGATGCAAAAACGTGTTTTCCTTTTTGAATAAAAGTGTTTTTTATTGTGTAAAAGCAGTAAAACATAAAAATATACAAATCAGGTATCACTATAATCGTATTGACCTGTTGAGTAAAGCCAGCATGCCTTTTATACCACACGGTGACCACTGTAAAAAAAATGAAAAACACTACCAGGATTGCCGTATTTTGTTCAAAACACCTCACAAAAACCTTGATAAACAGTGATTAAAGCGTCATATGCACCCCATAATGATAACAATAAAAACGTCAACTCATCCCACAAAAAACAAGCCCTTAATCAGCTCCATATACAGAAAAATAAAAAGTTATGGCTCTCAGACTATGAAGACATAAAAACGCAATTTTTTATAAATGCATTTCTATTGCGTAATAAAACATAAAAAACTATATATAAAATTTATATCATTATAATTGTACTGACCCGCATCATAAACTTATCCTGTCATTAATACTGCACGGCAAACTCTGTAAAAAAAAGCCCAAAAACAATGGCGGAACGGTGTTTTTTTCCCCTATTTTCATAGCCCAATGCTAAAAAAAACTGTGGAACACCCGTGCATCCATATTACACAATACACCCCTAGATGAGATCCATGAGGGGTGTTTAATCCAAAATGGGACGACTTCTGGAAGGTTTCACCTGTTCTGGTACTTTGGGGGCTTTGCAAATGCGACATGGCACCCACCAAAATCTGCATTGCAGAAGCCAAATAGCGCTCCCTCCCTTATACGCCCTGCCATGCACCCAAACAGCAGTTTTCACCCACATATAGGGTACTGCCAAAATTGGAAGAAACTGAGTAACAAATTTTGGAGTGCTTTTTTTCCAGGATTCCTTCCAGCCTAATGCTAAAAAATTATTTTTGAACATCTGGTGAGTCGATATAATCACTACAGCCCTGGATATATTTCTTAAGAGGTGTAGTTTTCAATATGAGGGCTTTTTAGGGGTGTTTATTAAGTTCTAGCCCATTAGGGAGTCCATAAACATGGAATGGCGCCCAGAGGAAATTGTAATGAAAATGAGACCCCAAAGTCTGATAGGTGGTAGGAGGCTTGTGGTTGAGCCAAATAGCGCACCAGGGCCACATAAGAGATATCTCTAAAAACTGCAGAATCTGGGGAATTGATGTTGCATTGCATTTTCCTATTATCATTTTCTGTGTTCCAATAAATAATGGATAAAACTTGAAAATCAGCAAAAAAAAGTTACATTTTGAAATTTCACCTCCACTTTGCTTTGATTTCTGTGAAACACCTAATGGGTTAACAAACTTCTGAAATACTGTTTTGAATACTTTAAGGTGTGTAGTTTCTTAGATGGAGTCATGTATTGGGATATATAACATACAGGCCCCTCAAAACCACGTCAGAACTGGACTGGTCCCTAAAAAAATCTGTGTTGCAAATTTTCTTGAAAATATGAAAAATTACTACAAAATTTCTAAGCCCTCTAGTGTCGTAAAAAATAAAAAATACATTTAAAAAATTATGCCAACCTACAGTAGACATATGATAAAAGCTAGTTACAAACTATTTAGTGTGGAATAACTATCTTTCTTACATGCAGAAATTATTGAACTTTGAAAATGGCAAATTTTTCTAAATTCTCACAATATTTTGATATTTTTCACAAATAAACAAGGATTGTATGGACCGAAATTTCTTACTAACATTTTCTGAATCACAGGGATAGGTAAAAGTATCAAAAAGTTATTCCCACATAAAGTGATACATGTTAGATTTCAAAAAGGGTCTCTGTCAGGATATTCAAAATTGGCTGCGGCGGTAAGGGATTAAGATAAATAACCACAATGGAGACTATAATGAAGGAAGGTCTCTGGTTTGGCTTAATAATGAGGGTATCTCAATAGCAATGGCCTTCAGAGTATCAACAGCTTTATTGTGGCCAAAAAGTGAGGTCATGAAGTTCGCCTCTGAGGATAACACAGATCATTAACTTCTACCAGATTCAATAAAGAAATAGGATGTAAAAGAAGTAAATTATTACTGACCTCATCCACATTTTCAAAGGCATTGATGACATCATACGGCAAGCAGGACAAGAGGTCAATGACAAACCAGGTCTTCAAGTAGTTCATACGTATCAACTTTGGGTCAGAAATTACCTCCCCGGCCGGTCCAACAAAGGTGGTATGAAAATTAAGCACAATATCCACCAAAAATATCACATCCACGATGCTGTCTACAACCAACCACGCAACATTGTTCTGTTTTGTTTTGAAGGACACATTGTAAGGGACCAGAATTGCAGTGTAAAACGTTAATATCAGGATGACCCAATCCCAGGTGGTTTTAAAAACACAATAATGAAGAATAATGTGTGGAGGGGTCTTCGGTGCTTCTTGTTTGTATTGCGGAAGAATTTCGGAACCAAGTTGCAACACCTAAAAAATAGGAAAGTGAAAGTAAATGCAAGCCTTATGTTGTTTTACACACTACAATTTGCCATAGGCAACCTTTAGCCCATTTTTTCCCAATGCATACAAACTTAGTAATAAAATATAACTTTTTTGTTGTAGGTTATATGATGAGAAAATGAGTTAAAGGTTGCCTATGGCAAATTGCAGTGGGTATTCTAATACACCTAGATCCTAATGTAGGTCCCCTTTTGGATTTTGGAAGAAAACTTATGTTTGTTTTATCACTTCTGCAAGGTCACTGATCTGAACAGTCTGATATTCTGAGTGCCTCATCCAAATGTAGTCTCTACTACTGGAAGCTATGACCAAGGGAGTAGTCATAGAAGGTGTAAAAGTAGTAGTCTAATCCAGACCCGTGGGCCCCTCTGTCCTATAGGAAGTATTACATTGGGGACACTTATTTTGATGCCTTAAAAGTTGAAAGTGTTTTTGAGTATTTGGGGCGCTGATTCTGAAAATGACCCCCGTTTTCCTCCCAGTCTATTTTTTGGAATCGGCTTGCCCCCTTTAAAACCAAAAAATATGCTACTGAATGTAGAGGGTGCTCAATATTGTACTAAAGAAATGTTGGAAATTCCCGTGAAACAGAAAAGACAGAAATTTTAAAGAACACATGCAAACAAAATATGAATGTACCGAGCAAATTGAACTATATTCATCTGTACTACAAATATATAACCAAATTAATCCCAAGAACAACGTAGAATCATGTAATCAACATTTCATAAACTAGAGCTGCTAGTACAAAAGGCATGGGATTTTCTGACTCAGCAGCACTCACATACCCAGAATAAGGTCAAAATTTCTAGGCATCAAAAAAAATTTTTTTCGTTCTCCAGGGGGCCCAGGAGCTTCAAGTTACACCTCTGATTTAAGTTCTATGTGGTTGATTAGCTTCATTAGGTACGCAAGCACCGAAAGGGCATTTCGGAAGGAGTAGTACAAAAACAGATGACCTTTTCAAACCAAACCTACCAACAAAACATGTAAAAAGGACCTGTAGTCCTTAGTTCAATATCGAAATATTATCTCTTAAAATTACAGGACTTGGATCCAGAAGAGGTGTGGATACTAACAAACCATGTACACTCCACTTAAATTTAAATATATTCAAATAAGCTGAAGGGAAGGGAGCTAAGACTCCAGAGCCAATTATTGAAGCAGCATTCCTTACATTCCTTACAGTCACATCTGACCCACCAAAGGGCCTTGAAGCATGAGGATGAGATTAAAGGGAATGTGTCATCAAAAATGACTTATTGTTTAACTCACATTTTTAAAGAATTTTTTTTATTTTTTTTTATTTTCCATATCACTTTCAATATTTTTTTTAATAATTCTTAAGTCCCTGCAGTTTTTCACTTTGGCCCCAAAGCCTAATAACATTCTGACACTTCCTGTTCTGTGAGAAAGAATTCTCAGTTGTTTGCTCATTTACAGCACATAGAGGGTCAAACTGAAAGGAGACACCAGTGTGGAAATAGATAGCAACAGATCCACCAGTCACAAGAGAGATAAGTCACAGTTTCCACCCTTTCACCCTCCGTGCATCAGTGACCTTATACTCAGGTTCACAGAGCATGACTAGAAAACTCTCCTATAGAAGCTCAATGGACGGAGTCAGTATTAAGACTCCTATGTCATGAAGCTACTGCTAAGTATCCTCTGACTGTGTTAAAGCCGTGGCAAACAAGGCCTAAGAGGCCAAAGTGAAAACTGCAAGACTTTAGAATATTAACAAATCTTGAAAGAGATATGACAAATTAAAAACAAACCCCCAAAAATACCTAACAAATGTGTTTAACATAAAAACGGGACTTAAACAATGACTCATTTTTTGATGACACATTCCCTTTAAAGCCAAGTCGGATAAGTATCTGCAAAGTTATAGGATCAAAGTTGGAGGTCTGAGGTTGTACTAAGAATTCCAGTCTGGGGTAAAATTTTATTTTTAAACTTTTCTCAATTAAACTAAATGATTTGATGATTTTTGTTCCTGCTAATGTAGTCATTTAGACATCAAAGATGTGCATGGAATCTGCTGTGTGTTATTCTATCATTTACTTAAAAATTTTTCCTAAAGCATTTATTTTTAATCTGCATTTATTAAATTTGTTTTTATTCATTCCACTAAGAGATTAGCACTTTTAAATTATTATTTTTTTCTTAAAGGGGTTGTCTCGCTACAATGATTGGTTATTAATTTAAAGATCTTTAAAAAACAAGCACTTTGCAATTTATGTTAATTACAAATTTCCTACTGATTTTTGAGCTAGCCCTGTTAGTAATTACTACATCAGGCTTCTCAGATCTCTATAGTAGCCGACAACTGTTTGAGTCCTTCGTCTTACTGGCCTGTCAGGTCTGAATGACTCATCACCTTTGAAGACAGGTTCGGAGCAGAGAGCCCCTCCCGCACAGAAAATCTTTTTTTTTTCTTGTAGTTAGAGGGAGGGGGGAGGGAGGACTCTGGCATCTGTGTCGCCTTGCTGCTTGGATTAACCCTGTGTGTGCCTGGCTTCCTCCTGCTCTCTACACAGATAGATGTGACAAGCATGACCCTGTCTGTTACAATAATCATGATATTGTCTTGGAACTGTGAACTAAACTAATACTATACCGATCAAGGGGCATGTGAATACTTTATGTTCTCCAGTATTAGTGAGACATTCTGAGTATTAGAAACACAGCCCTTGTTGTTGCTGGAGATGTGATGACTTTGTAAGCTAGCCAGGGGATATAAGAACACATGCATCCCCTCTGCTCTATTACACAACACTTCACATCCTCTCTACACTTCCATAATCATCCCATCCTCCTGCAACAGACCTATGCAGGCACCACAGGGTGAACTCTGAGAGCAACCCGCCTCCCACCCCCCCCTGTATGAAAGTTACGTAGCTGCCTGTGTGCTGATGGAGGCTGAGAGGGAGCAGAAACAGACAGACAAGCTAGCACGCCCTCAGTTCAACTTACCAGGGACACTGAGACAGGCTTTGAAAGCTCGAATGAGACAACTCCTTTAAGTTATTTTTAACTAGTAATGTTCTAGCAAAGAGCAAGATATTATACACAATTAAGCATGCTTAACAGTGCCCTATCATGCATTAAAGGGTCTGGCAGCTTTTTGGTTATGCCACATGCATATATACAGGGGGTGTAGGGGTGTGGTGGTACCCAGGTCATGGAGTCTGAGAGAGCCCATAATGTCCATCCTGTCCCATATTAGGAGATCAGTATTATTAAGTGGTTTGTACAAAGTGAAAGGATATCTTTAAAAAAAAATGCCTCACTTTCTATAGATTGTGTGGTAGTGCAGCCCTTTATTTCAGGGGCGCTGAGCTGCAATACCAAGCACTACCAAAAAACAGGTGTGGCACTGTTTCTAAGAAAACAACCACATTTTTGGAATTCTATACAACCCCTTCTATGATGCAGTAAATCTAATAATCTGTTGTAGATTTTGCATTGGGAATTAATTGGGAGTAAAAGGGATAGTGCCATCTAGGACCTTATGGCTTATCCACAGAATAGAAGAGGAAAATGAAGATGGCTCAATAACTAGGTTTCTTTTACTTCCTGTCCTCATGTTTGCTGCACTAAACTGAAAGGTGGTTGCATATTCATGCCTCTCTCCATTCACTTCTATGGCTGTGGGTGGTTCTATAGCAGTAATTAGCATATCAGCTCTGTATTCCCAACTCTTCTAATTGTACAGACATGAGAGCAGGAGATGTAATATCCCCTTCAATTTGGAAGAAGTTAGGATATCCCAGCAGGAGAAAAATACTTGAGAACTGCCACAGTGTCAGATTCATCCTAATATCTATAGTGTAATTTTCCTTGTATAAAAGGAGTAATTGATCTATAGTTCATTGTGTATCTCTGGCAGTAAATCCTGTTAGTGATTCATTGATTGAACATATTCTTTTTCTGCTGTTTTGATTCATGTAATATATGATTACTGATTCTTTTCATTTATACATTCCCTAATATTGTAATATATGACTTCTTGTATGCAAGATTACCTCTCTTACTATTGACCCCTGCTAGGGGTACTCAATAATTATCTCTGAAAAGCTCTTGTACAACAGTGAGTGGCCTTCAGGGAATGAATGTCCCGTCAATATCTCATTAATCTTTACAATGGGGTAATCCATAGGGTGCTATACCTCTGACCGTGATGTAACAATCTGAATAGAATATGAGGTTTAGGGTCACCATAATACAAATAGATGTAATAAATAATAGACATGCAATATACCACAGATGTAAAACACCAGAGCAGCTCACTGTTAAAGGGAACCTGTCACATAGGCTAGGTCCCCCTTGCTGAGGACAGCACCAGCTAGTGACAGACATGCTGTTTCCAGCGCTGTGTCCCTTATTCTGTAAAATGTTGTAGTTTTAGAGCACTTACCCCTCAAATCTTATTCATTAGCGGGTGTTAACCCCGCCCCCAAAGCTAGCCCCGCCCACTGACAGTTTATTCACATGTTTCTACCTATTCAAAGTAACAGTTATCATTGAGGTGGGCGGGGCTACCTCAGGGTGGCCGGGGGTTTAGAAAAAAACTGACTCTTTAATGACTCTTTTCTGGGTGAAAACTGCGATTTGACATTAAATACTTCGAAAACTACAGCATCTTACAGAATAAGGGACGACAGCGCTGGAAACAGCAGGTCTGTCACTAGCTTGTGCTGTCCTCAGCAAGAGGGGCATAATCTATGTGACAGGTTCTCTTTAAAATTGTCCGGAAACTTCCTGCAATGTCATCTTCTCCATCCTATTTTGTTAAATGTGAGGCTGCTGCTATGCAACGACCTCAATTGACCTTCAGGGTAGATCAGCTGACCCACGAACACACCTTAGCCTTTTTTAGAGTGGAGTGACCATTGCTAGCCTCTCGATAAAGCTTACTGGGTCTCGTAGTATGGTACGGGTTATATAGTTTTGTCCAGAGGGATTGTGTCTAGTAATCTACTAGTATTCTCTATCCAGTTATAAAAAGACCTTAATTTTCCTTGTATTTCTGCCTAGTCGTACTCTGTTGGAGTTAGTCCATTAGTCTGTTTGTAGTCCCGACTGTTGCTGTGTCCTGCCTAAGTAGTCTCTAGAACCTAGAGTCCATTTGCTTTTGTCAGGGTAAGTTGTAGGTTATGGATATTTTTAGGGTTAGTTTCAAGGACAGAAAAGGGTCATTGGGTTTTAACATTAGGGTCAATGTTAGGGATAGGTTTAGAGAAAGATTGAGGGAGAATTAGGGAAGTTGTTGTCTGTGAATGTTCTGCTTCTAGATTGAAGCTAATCATGTTGCTGTCCTCATCCATGTCTCTGTCTTCATTTCATGGTGAATCCCTTTCAGCTTGGTATCTGATACATGCTTTGTAATATCACACCCTGCAACTGCTTTGTTAGCTACCATTCAGTTCTACTTAAGTCTTGGGGATATCTGAGTACTGGGAGCCACTCTTATGACCCAGGAAAGGCAACTGCTGAAGTCCAGTTCTGTAGCCTTCTGTTACACTCATTTACTTTTTCCCGGCTTTATGTCCCTTAGAAATATGCTGATTCCGGCATGTCCCTCTTGGTCATGCTCTTCTAACCAATGTCGGGCATTTTTAGCCATGTAACGTTGCATTGTCTTGGTGGGAGATCCCATCCATCTTAGGGAAGGCAATCAGCATATATGGGTGTACGTGATCTGCAAGGATGGATTCATACCAAAACTGGCTTAGAGCACCTTCCACGTGAATGAGTGGCCCAGAGAATAGCACAAAAATATTCCCCAGACCACAACGCTGTCACCACCAGCTTGTGTTCTTCCAGCAATGGAAGCAGAAAATGTGATTCATTGGAAAAGGCAACTCTTTGCCAATCAGCAGAGGTCCAGTTATGATACTGCTGTAAAAATGTATGCTTTTTTTTCTGATTCAACTTGGTTTGCATATCTGCAGTGACCATCTCTCTTGTTATGCACCCATATTCTCATTATTGTACTTGAACTGTTGTGTTAGACTCACATCTGGTCACCCTCTGGTTCATTTTGGCGGTGAGCTTCTCCACTGTAGCGTGTCAGTCCGCCCTTGTGCACCTTCATAGCCAATGTTCACCTCTCACATCAATGGCACATGGTGCTCTGCAGTATCCATGTTGCTTATTCACAATAGAGCCATTTGTCCATTCACGAAGTATATTTGTATAGATAGATAGGTATAGAGCTAACTTATGGTAGTTTGGTTTTTGCTTATATTAATGTGACTTTGTTTAATGGATATAAAGAAGTTACATGGCCTTGATGAATTCTGGTATACATCACACAGAAATGTGTCAGGCGTCAGAAACATAGGGCTACTTAAAGGGAATGTGTCATTAAGAAATGAGTCATGTGATAAGTCCCATTTTCTATTTAAACACATTTTTCGGAATTTTTAGTTGCTTTTTTTTTTTATTTTTCATATCAACTTCAATATTTTTTAATAATTCTTAATCTTGCAGTTTTTCACATATTTGGCACTAGGCCATTGTTTTTCACTGATTTAACAGCCATCAGAGAGATGCTTTTTAATAGTAGCTTCATGCACATAGGAATTCTAAGACTGACTCAGTCCCAATCCACTTCTAATAAGATGAGTTTTTTTCTAGTCATGCTCCTGGTGGAACCTGGAAGAAATCAGTTGTGCAGGAGGTGAAAGGTGTGAACTAGTGAACTATCCGCCTCTTTTTTGACTGAGGATTCCTGTTGTTATCTATTCACACTGGTTCTCCTTTCATTTGACCTTCATTGTGCTGATAATGCAGACAACTGAGAATCTTATCGTGCAGAGCGGAATTGTCAGAACTATTATTAAGGCTAAAGGCCAAAGTGAAAACTGCAGGACTTAAGAATATTAATAATATTGAAAGTATGTGGGAAAATTAAAAAAAAAAAAAAAAAAAAAAAAAAAAATTATTTAAAAATTTTTTGAAAATAAAAATGTGAGTTAAACAATAAGTCATTTTTGATGACACATTCCCTTTAAGGATAAAATAGGGAAAAATTCCATTATATGGCCACCCTTTTCAAGGCAATGACCCTATTTGCCAAGAATGGCAAGTTTAGTGCCTAAAAATAATTTTTGCCATACTCTATTACCTACAAGAAGAATATCTGGAGGATCTGATATTTGGGTTGATCAATTTTGAAGCAAATACAGTATCATGTGAATCTTGGCAGGTGTCCTCTGCTTTTTGCCTGCCCACAGGGCTTTCTTTGCATTTTTTTTTTTAAATTTGACTTAAAGTATTGGCATATTCCTATATATAAAAAATAAATGCTTTTTGGAGAAAATTTAGGAACAAAAATAAGAGTTACATAGTTAGTACAGTTGAAAAAATGTCCATCAAGTTCAACCAAAGGTAGAGAAAAATGTTGATGAAGGGAGGTGTAGAGGGAATCTTTGAGCTATGTTTAATGACCTTCTTTCATCTGCATGAATTGGATGAGGTCTATAATACGGACCTATGGTGGCGCTCAAGCAGTAGGTATGCAAACCAAATAATAAGTTTTTAGCTGAAGCTGACAAAATAGGAACCGGGAAACGTCCAAATAAATTATGTCAGTTTTTAAGATTTCAGCAATAACCGTCATTAAAAGACAAAAACATAATGCATAAAAGAAATAAAAAACATAGTACTACGCATATTTTGCACGGGCACAAGCCGGCATTACCCTCAGGTGCTGTACAGGTCCCTTTTACAACATAAAAAAAGGTGAGCGGTTTTCATTACCTTCCCCATTACTGCTGTTTACCCTTAAAGTGTTACGCGAGGTGCCTCCGTCCTCTGTTTTCTCTTTTATAGCGCCCTTCATATTTAAGTTATGTTTAAGAATCACCCTGATGCCAAAAGAATGGCCAAATCACATTGAGTCCCACCAGTGTTGAAAACTACGGTTAGATCTCACAAGAATCCATTTATTTTTTGTAGGCTCGTCTATCAAAGATGAATGGATATGCTGATGTCAGTCTATGGCAGACTCAGAATCAAGGCCTGCAAGCTGAATGCAGCCCACCACATCTTTTTATGTGGCCCGAAACAGATAAGACACAGACCAAAGAATCACAATATAAAGGTATTAATTAAATCACAGGCAACAGAACAAAACCCCTATTAAGATATAACTTTTATTATTACCGTTAAAAAACAATATTCCCCCCAAAAAATCCCTATATGATAGTCACACAAAATAAACAAATTCAGGGAATCACATATACAGCTCTGGAAAAAAATTAAGAGACCACTGCACAGTTTTCTAAATATTAGCATCTCTACATGTCTGACGGCCAGATCCATTCCAGTGTCAGTTGAATTTCTAACCAAAGTCCACCTCATATCACTTAATGCGCTTTCAGATGAGGTGATCACCTGGAAACCAAAATCTTATTTTAATGAAGATAAGTATAAAAAACATTGCTGTGGTATTCACAATACTATTGCAATAGGACAAGCTGGATGGCTAAAACAATGCTAGGAATAGTCAAAAGGAATTTGAAAACGAAAAAATCATATTATTCCACTCAAATATAAATTCTGAACTCTCCCTTACTTAAAAACATTATCTTATTGTTTTCTAAAGAAATATGACTTTGTTTTCTTTGCATATTTGAGTCAGCGCTTGCTTCTTTTTTAATATTTTGAAGATCTTCTTTATTTACCTGCAAAAAAAAATACAAAATGTTTTTGCTTTGGATTTTCGGAGACTATGTCAGTAGATTACTAAAGATAAAATAACAATGTTCATTTTTCTCCATAAATTTACTATTGAAGAGAAAAATCAGAGAAACTGAAAATTTTGCGGTGGTCTCTTAATTTTTCCCAGAGCTGTATATGGAACAAGGGATAACAATATAGACACAGATATGCAGGTGTACCCAATACAACAATATAATCAAAGCAATACAGGATAGTTATCTTACTCACAGTGCCGTAGTTTATCTCAGATTCTCGTTGGATCAGCAGGAAAAATTCTCAAATAAAGGTGAGACAGGGTCCTCTATCCTTACCAATTCCCTTTTATACATCCTGCACAGCAAAGCAGAGACATCACCCCGATAAGGGCGGCCCTGGTCCAGACGACTCTACCTTGTGATATCGCCCTGACACAAAATGGCAAATATCCTGCGCCAAGAGCTATGTGGGTATACAGTTTAAACAACACTTCCTGAGGCAACACCTCCCTGCAACAAGCCCACAACAGCTTAGACACAGCGAACAGGGGTGGTCTGGGTCTGGATGCAGAAGGGACAGTTCTCTATAGCAGGCAGCCAGTGCTTCGCAGAAGTGGTGGCGTCAACACAGGGACCAGGTCATCTTGAATTTGGCACTCCGGCATACACCTCCACACCACTCTGTTCAGCAACTCATAGGCGGTGGCACAGCTCTTTCCCAGGCACCCTAGCCACTCTCCAACATGGAACCATAATGCTGATGTTGCCCTCGTGAAAATGAGTATGACACCCCTTGTCTAATATGTTTCATGGATGGCGTCCATATCCCCCAATGAAAAGTACGATCCACCTAGACTACCTATTTTCATGTATGGGCGTCCATTCCTCCCAAATGAGTATGACACCCCTTGTCTAATATGTTTCATCCAAGGATGGCCGTCCATACTCCCACTGAGTATGACAACCACTTGTCTAATATATACAAGGGATGCAATCCATTCACTCAATGATATGACACCCCTGTCATATGTTTCATCCGGGATGGCATCCATCTTTACTCTCCAATGAGTTATGACACCCCTCATCTAATAGCCTCATAGGATGGCAATCTATTCTAACCAATGAGTATGAGACACCCCTTGTCCAATATGTTCATAGATGGCATCCATTCTCCAATGATGAATGACACCCCTTGTTCCAATATGTTCATCAGGATGGCATCCATTTTTCTCCCAATGATAGACACCCTTCCTTTGACCCCCCAATATGTTCATAGATGGCATCCTACTCCAATATTGACACCCCATTGTCTAATAAGTTTTCATAGGAATGGCCGTCCATTCTCTCAATGAGTATGACACCCCCTATGTCTAATATATTCATGGGAGTGGCAATCATCCATCACCAATGAGAATGACACCCTGTCCCTAATATGTTCATGATGGCATACATGCTCCCAAATGATTATGACACCCCCTCATCTAATAAGCTCATCAGGATGGCATCTATTCTACCAATGAGTAGATGACACCCCTTGTCTAATATGTTCAAGGGAATGGCAATCCATTCTCCCAAATGATTATGACAACCCCTCATCTAATAATGCCTCATAGTATGGCATCTATTCTACCAATGAGGTATGACACCCCTTGTCCAATATGTTCATAGATCGGCATCCATTCTCCAAATGAAGTATGACACCCCTTGTCCCCAAAATGTTCATAGGATGCCATCCATTCCTCCAAAGAGAATGACACACCGCTTTCCAATATTTCATATGATTGGCAATCCATTCTCCCCAATGAGTATGACACCCTCGTCAATATGTTCATTCGGAATGGGCATCCATTCTGCCAATGATATGACAACCCCTTGTCCTAATATATTCATGGGATTGCATCCATTCTCCCAATGAGTATGACACCCCTCCCCCTTGTCCAATATTGTTCAGGGGATGGCATCCATTCTCCAATGAGTGTGACACCCCTCCTCTTAATATGCTCATAGATGGCATCTATTCACCAATGAGTATACATCCGCCTTGTCCCAATATTTTCATAAGATGCATCCATTCTCCAAATGAGTAAAATGACACCCCTTGTCCCAACAATTGTTAATCAGAATGCCATCCATTTCTCCAAATGAATATGACACCTCCTTCTCCAATATGTTCAATTCAGTATGGCATCCATTCTCCCAATGAGTAGTGACACCCATCGTCTAATATGTTCATGGGATGGGCAATCCTTCTGCCAATGAGTAGACACCCCTTGTCCCTAATATATTCATGGATTGCATCCATTCGTCCCAATGAGTATGGACACCCCATTTCCAAATAATGTTCATGTGAATGCGTCCATTCTCTACCCATGAGTATGACACCCCTTGTCTAATAATGTTCAAGGGATGGCCGTCCAATCTCCCAATGAAGTAAGACACCCCTTGTCTAGATATGTTCATCAGATGGGCTCCCCAATCTCCCATTGAGTATGACACCCCTTGCTAATAAATTCATGGGATGGCATCCATTCTCTGCCAATGATATCGACACCCCCTTGTCTACTATGTTCATGGGATGCATCCATGACCTCACCAATGATAATGACACCCCTCATTTAAATGCTCATAGGATGGGATCCTATTTCTACCATCGGGGAAAAAAGTAGAACCCCTTGTCCAATATAGTTCATGCAGGATGCAACCATTCTCCAAAAGAGTATGACCACCCCTTGTCCAATATTTTCATAGATGCATCCATTCTCCAATGAGTATGACATCCCCTCATCTAATATGCTCAAAGGGATGGCAATCTATTCTACCAATGAGTATGACACCCTTGCCAATATGTTCATAGGATGGCATCCATACTCCAAATGAGTATACACCCCTTGTCCAAAATGTTCATAGGTATGCCATCCATTTCTCCAAATGAGTATGACACCCTTGTCCAATATGTTCATAGGATGGCATAATCCTTCTCCCAATGAAGTATACACCCTCGTCTAATATGTTCATGGGATGGCATCCATTCTGCCAATGAGTATGACACCCCTTGTCTAATATATTCATGGGATGGCATCCATTCTCCCAATGAGTATGACACCCCTTGTCTAATATGTTCATGGGATGGCATCCATTCTCCCAATGGGTATGACACCCCTTGTCTAATATATTCATGGGATGGCATCCATTCTCCCAATGAGTATGACACCCCTTGTCTAATATGTTCATGGGATGGCATCCATTCTCCCAATGAGTATGACACCCCTTGTCTAATATATTCATGGGATGGCATCCATTCTCCCAATGAGTATGACACCCCTTGTCAATATGTCATGGATGGCATCCATTCTCCCAATGAGTATGACACCCCCTCTCAATATGTTCATAGGATGGCATCTATTCTCCAAATGAGTATGACACCCCTTGTCCAAAATGTTCATAGGATGCCATCCATTCTCCAAATGAGTATGACACCCCTTGTCCAATATGTTCATAGGATGGCATCCCTTCTCCCCATGAGTATGACACCCCTGGACTAAAAGGGGCATGGGATGGCATCGAGTATGCCAATGAGTATGACACCCCTTGTCTAATATGTTCATGGGATGGCATCCAATTCTCCCAATGAAATATGACACCCCTATCTAATATATTCATGGGATGGCATCCATTCTCCCAATGAGTATGACACCCCTTGTCCAATATGTTCATAGGATGGCATACATTCTCCAAATGAGTATGACACCCCTTGTCCAAAATGTTCATAGGATGCCATCCATTCTCCAAATGAGTATGACACCCCTTGTCCAATATGTTCATAGGATGGCATCCATTCTCCCAATGAGTATGACACCCCTCGTCTAATATGTTCATGGGATGGCATCCATTCTGCCAATGAGTATGACACCCCTTGTCTAATATATTCATGGGATGGCATCCATTCTCCCAATGAGTATGACACCCCTTGTCTAATATGTTCATGGGATGGCATCCATTCTCCCAATGAGTATGACACCCCTCATCTAATATGCTCATAGGATGGCATCTATTCTACCAATGAGTATGACACCCCTTGTCCAATATGTTCATAGGATGGCATCCATTCTCCAAATGAGTATGACACCCCTTGTCCAATATGTTCATAGGATGGCATCCATTCTCCCAATGAGTATGACACCCCTTGTCTAATATGTTCATAGGATGGCATCCATTCTCCCAATGAGTATGACACCCCTCGTCTAATATGTTCATGGGATGGCATCCATTCTGCCAATGAGTATGACACCCTTTGACCAATATGTTCATAGGATGGCATCTATTCTACCAATGAGTATGACACCCCTCGTCTAATATGTTCATGGGATGGCATCCATTCTCCCAATGAGTATGACACCCCTTGTCTAATATGTTCATAGGATGGCGTCCATTCTCCCAATGAGTATGACACCCCTTGTCTAATATATTCATGGGATGGCATCCATTCTCCCAATGAGTATGACACCCCTTGTCTAATATGTTCATGGGATGGCATCCATTCTCCCAATGAGTATGACACCCCTTGTCTAATATGTTCATGGGATGGCATCCATTCTCCCAATGAGTATGACACCCCTCATCTAATATGCTCATAGGATGGCATCTATTCTACCAATGAGTATGACACCCCTTGTCCAATATGTTCATAGGATGGCATCCATTCTCCAAATGAGTATGACACCCCTTGTCCAATATGTTCATAGGATGGCATCCATTCTCCCAATGAGTATGACACCCCTTGTCTAATATTCTCATTGGATGGCATCCATTCTCCCAATGAGTATGACACCCATCGTCTAATATGTTCATGGGATGGCATCCATTCTCCCAATGAGTATGACACTCCTCGTCTAATATGCTCATAGGATGGCATCTATTCTACCAATGAGTATGACACCCCTTGTCCAATATGTTCATAGGATGGCATCCATTCTCCAAATGAGTATGACACCCCTTGTCCAAAATGTTCATAGGATGCCATCCATTCTCCAAATGAGTATGACACCCCTTGTCTAATATGTTCATAGGATGGCATCCATTCTACCAATGAGTATGACACCCCTTGTCTAATATGTTCATAGGATGGCATCCATTCTACCAATGAGTATGACACCCCTTGTCTAATATGTTCATGGGATGGCATCCATTCTCCCAACCTCCTTCCTTGGCCTTCCCATGTGTGGTCATCTATTACTGGTAGTAACAGTTTGCTCTCAGTCTCAGTAGGTGTCCTGGGCTCTTGAAACACTACTTTTGACTTGTCTGATTGATTCTATGATAGCAAACACCCTTGAGTATTGGTTCTACTGCAGAAACTCTACCACCGGCAAGCTTCAATGAGTTACTGGTAACGACACCTTCACTGGTGATTAATCGCAGAGGCTGAAATATCTCAAGTACTAACAAACCTATCCACCCTCTGCCTGCGTATCCCTCTGTAAATCCCTGCCCCCATATTAATTATAAAGTGACTTGTACAGTCCTAGGGATGAAGGCCCATTAATAACCCGCTTTTTATCTTGATTGTGGAAAGTGGCGCGCATGAACATCAGCCTAGTGAAGTGTGTCTGAGGAAGCGATGTCTACAATGCAAATGAACTCTAATCACAAACGTCTCCAACAGAAGAGAACAAGTCATACTGAATAAGGTGTTGAGTCCACAGCTCAGAACGCAGGGCTCCAGCTGCTGCCTCCATCCCCACCTTCCCCCAATACATCTATATTACTAACTCCTGACAGCCATACGCCGTGCTTCATTTTAAATTAAAATCCAGGGCATTGAGTAGATGGAACTGCACCCAGTGGAGCATTCTCCAGAAAATACCACGTGAAATTGAAATGTTTACGCTTGTATAGTTATTTCTATTAATCGGAGATGATCTACATTCATCTGGATCGCTACCTTATTCTTCTTGTAGCTTCATGAGACTTGATGTCTGTTTTAGATAATACTTTTCTAATACTGGATCTTTTCTAAAAATTTCATTGAGCCCTCTCTTAGTCGTTCCTCCTGGAAATGTATGAAAAAATTGCCAACTGAGTGTTGCATTTCAACCTGTCAATGAGGTGTGTATGTACTCTGACACGGTAGCTGGTGGGATCACCATGTCCAAATGGTGTGGTATATTGTCTATTTCACAGGCGTATCTTCAAGCTCTTGGGCCCTAGTGGAAAAAGTGAAATGGGGCCCCGCAGTTACCATGTGGCATTTACAATACTGGTGTCTTCTTATGTGTCAGAAGGGCTATTGCGCCCCCACAGGCTACAGGGCCCAGTAGCGGCTGCTACTGCTGCACCCCTTATAGCTACACTTCTGGTCTATTTGTATATACTGTATACTGTGCAAGAGGTTAACATGACAAGGCACTGTATTTAGGGCAGGGGTGTTTTAAGGTGGGAAATTAGGAGAGGCCTGCAGCCCAAACAGGTTCCTTTTATAAGGCCCATTCTTCACTTGGGCTGCAGGTCCATATAAAAGGATCCTGCCATGTTTGGGAGCTCAAATCTGGGTTGAGTTCTGAATTTAGTTACAGTTCAGTTCTGTGTTAACTCCAGTTCCAGCATCTGGGCTCATCCTCCCACTAGCCGGCAGTGTGGAGAACAGGCTACAGACACACCATCCGCCTGGTAGCTCACAGGAAAAGGAAGAAGAAACAGGGGACTGATAGATGGGAGAAATTTAGGACAGCCATGGGAACGATGAGCTGAGGACAAGGAGGGTCTCGGTAGCCAGCCCAGAGAGCAAACTAAGGGCCATATCAGCCCTTGAGAAGAATCGCTGTTCTACAGGCACAGAGCTATGGGAGAGAAAGAAAAAGGAAAAAAGGGCCTGAGAAATTGTCCTGGTAATTGCTAAAGAGGCAGTTGTAGATCGAAAGAACTATAAAACCCCATTGAGAAATTGTCAACAGTGTTGCAACCTGCAAAGAAACCCAAGCTGAGAGTCTCTGGTTCATCCTGTGCCGGTGCACTAGACCTCCCAGCCATCCCACACCAGTAGACTTGACAGCCATGTACACACTCTACCTAGATGTATCCCCCTGCCTGACACTTGGTACCTGCACCCATCACCATCGACCTTCTCCTGTGGTCACTTTACACCAGCAGTGATTGGACAGTGAGAGATGTAGTAGGAGCATTTCCCACTGACAAGGGAATTGGAAACCAGATTTTAGTTTATTTGTAGATTTTCAGGAGGAATGACAAAGGAATGGCTTAATGAACAGTTTTGCTCCAGATATGTTATTTCATAAAGGAAAATAAGCTTTGTCAGTAAAGCAATAAATACTCATCTGTTAAGGAAGTTCTCTGTTTTGGGCAGTCCCTACTTAGAAGGGTCCCTTTACTATAAGCTGATCATAGTATCCTTAGGTGATCAGCTGTAATCTGTAGGGAAACAGGGCAGCGAGTGTTCAATTTCCCTGCTGCGCCACCACAGGGCAAAGAAAGAATTACACCATGCCCATTCAGATCAATGGGTTATCTGTGTAATGCTGGGCAGAAAGGAAGATGCGTCATACAACTGCTCTCTATTGTCAGCAAAAGATCTTCAAGAGAGGAGCCGCCTCTATTAAGTCCTCCAATAGCATGAGAATTAAATTTCTAAACTGGACAATTTCTTAAAATTACTAAAAATTAAACCAGATCATATGTTAGTTATAGCTGGTTCTGTGAAAGGCTGGCAGAAACCGATATGATTCTGCTTACCGCTACCATCAAGGTTGTCACTCAGCTTTTCCAGACTCCTGAATGTTATCCATCCTATGTTCTTATATTACTCTTTAATGGGGTTTTCCAATGCTCTGAAAACCCCAGGCTGCAAATACCCTGGTGATCCAGCACCAACAGTTCTGTAGTTCCCTGGTCCTCCTATGTTTGTCTATTTAGCAGCAGAACAATGACTTGCCATACTAAACTCCTGTCCATGGCAGTCAATCTATTGGGAGTACATTGGTAAATTAACATAGTAGATTAGGGTGGAAAAAGACACAGGTCTATGGAGTCCAACCTGTAACCCTACGGTGTTGATCCAGAACAAGACAAAACTCCCTATGAGGTAGATGCCGAAGCTCCACAACGAAGGAAAAGTCCCTTCATGACTCCAAATATGACAAATAGAATAAATCACTGGATCAACGTCATATCTCTATCCCCACTAGAAGCTCTATTTTATTAACTCAGCATATAAACCTATACAGTAAGTGCCTATGCACCCTATAGAGGTGGCTGCAAACAGAGTAAATTGTAGGATTCACCTCTATGTCTATGCAGGGGTTTCAGAACACAGTTTTAGGAAAAGATAAAGATATATTAAGAAATTGTGGTTTGTGCTTTAATGAAGGCTTCAGCTTGCGGTGAATTGATGAAATATAAGACCAGTTTGCAAAGCTCCATATACAGTATTACCTCAGCGGCCGGGAATGCTTATGTACATTCTCCCCTTTATGGACAGTAGGAGCCAACTGCTGCAAGACCCCTCTGCTGCTGGTGAGAGCCCTCGTCAGACGCGCTAGCTTCCCCCAACCTGCAAAAAAAAATTACACATATGTCCTTATATAGCAATGCAGACATGACACCAAACTGAAAGGTGGTACAAGTCCCAGCATGGAGAGCAACCAGTTGCCCAAATATCGCATGACCTTTTTACTAGCAAACCCAATGACCCCGTCACCTAGAGAACCTGTCACATAGGTTATGCCCTTCTTGCTGAGGGCAGCACAAGCTAGTGTCAGACCTGCTGTTCCCAGCACTGTGTCCCTTATTCTGTAAGATGCTGTAGTTTTCGTGTATTTAATGCTCAAATCTGCAGTGTTAAGCCAGAAGAGTCATTCGAAGATTCATTCAAAGAGTCAGTTTTTTTCAAACCCCGCCCACCTGAGGCTAGCCCAGCCCACCTCAACTGATAAACCTATTACTTTGAATAGGTAGAAACATGAGAATAACTGTCAGTGGGCGGGCTAGCCTTTGGTGGGCGGGGCTACCACCTGCTCAGGAATAAGATTTGAGCATTAAATACTCTAAAACTTCAGCATTTTACAGAATAAGGGACACAGCGCTGGAAACAGCAGGTATGACACAAGCGTGTGCTGTCCTCATAATCTATGTGACAGGTTCCCTTTAAAGAGATTTTCTAGACTGTATAGAAATGCAGCTTAAAGGAGTTGTCCATTTCCTATAAAAAAGAAAAATTAAGCTGCTGGTGCCCAAATAAAAAAAAAACTATACTCACCTTCCTCC
Source organism: Phyllomedusa bahiana (assembly GCA_025379985.1). Classification (NCBI taxonomy): domain Eukaryota; kingdom Metazoa; phylum Chordata; class Amphibia; order Anura; family Hylidae; genus Phyllomedusa; species Phyllomedusa bahiana. The sequence continues at coordinate 37,542 of JAODAL010007421.1, forward strand.
GCTCCGCTGTTCCAGGGCTGGCTCTCCGCCTGTCTTCTGTTTACTTTCTTCTTCTTCTGATCGGAGATGTCACCACTGCGGCCACAGATTGGCTGCAGCAGTCACATGTCTCTGCTTACATCACTGAAGTGAACAGCTCCAAACAGTGATAGAAGGCAGTGGGGCATCAGAAGGAAGCAAACAGACGACCAGGGAGACCCAGCACTGGAACGGAGGAGCAAAGGACGGTGAGTATAGTTTATTTTGTTATTGGGGCACCGGAGGTTTACTATTCATTTTGATGATGAGGTATTTAGCTCAAAGAGCATTGTCTAACCTGGATACATTTGTATCCACCTCTTAGCTGAAAGCAGGACTAGCTATGTATTATGTAATTTGGGTGTTCAGTCTGTTTAACTCACAGAGCATTGTCTAGACTGGATACAACTGTATTGATTTCTCAGCTATGACCAGGACTTAAAGGGGTTGTCTTACTACATTGATTCATCTTACCTCAGTCCTGTTTTCTTGGTTTCAATTTGAATTCAGAGGCGTGTTCACTGGTTTCTACTAGGCTGCAGTAGAAGCCAGGTCTGTAGCTATAGCAACCAGTGCTGGCAGCCTATCATGAGAGATCAAACACGTCTCTAGCTATAGTAACCAATGCTGGCAGCCTATCATGAGAGATAGAACAGGTCTGTAGCTGTAGCGACCTGAGGAGCTGATGCAGCCCATACAAGAGGGGATATCTTGGAATAGGTAGGACACTGTTAATGGACACATATTACAAAGTGACTTGTTTTTGAAAGATCTTTAACATAAAAAGCAATCCTTGTAGTGAGACAACCCCTTTAACTAGCTCTATATAATGTATCAGTCTGGAGTCTAAACTGTTTGGCTCACAGAACATTGTCTACACTGGATGCAAATGTATCAATTTCTAAACTGAGACCAAGACTAGTTATGTATAATGTTTGCAGATAGCAGTGTAGACTGTTTAACTTGCAGAGCATTAGACTGTACACAACTTAATCCACTTCTAAACTAAAAACAGGAGTAAATAGACACAATGGGCGACATGTATGAATTTTGGCGTTTAAATGCCAAATTTCATGCACATAATATTAGTATAGAATACGGCTGATTTATGAACCTGTTCTACTGCAGGTTCATAGCACTAATACAACATTTCTGGCTCAGGTAAACCACTGTGAAAGTGCTCTACCTGTCCCAGCTGTAATGTACCTAGAAATGCTGTAGCGAAGCTATAAATCTATAGCTTTGTACGATTCTAGTGCGCCCCACCTCCTACACACCCCCCGAAATCAGGCACATTACAAAGCGCCGCAGGCGCCCTGTAATGCGCCTGATATTGGCGTGGGGGACATTTATACCTATCACGAACGGGGCTGCGCCTGATGTTGAGCTAAAAATACGCCAGACTTCTGCCGCAGCCCAGTCATACAGTGTATTCAGCTGGAGTCCAGTCTCTTTAACCCCTTTAAGCCCCAGGCCTGAAAAGGCCTTCATGACCAGCTAAATTTTGTAGTTTTTGTCTCCTTGCATTTCAACAGTTGTAACTTTTTTATCTTTTAAGTGACGCAGTTGCAGGAGGACTTGTTTTATGCAGAAGAAGTTGTATTTTTGGTAGGCATAGTTCAAGTTTACAAATAAATTTCTGCAGAATCTTTTTTATTTTTTCATTTATTTATTTTGTTTTTTTATAATTTTTTCTTACACCATTGACATTTCACGCTAAATAACCTGTTAGATTAATTCTACAGGTTATTACAGTTGTGTAGATATCTAATATGTATAGGTGTTTACTGGCTTCCACTAGGCTGCAGTAGAAGCCAGGTCTGTAGCTATAGCAACCAGTGCTGGCAGCCTATCAGGAGAGAGTAAACAGGTCTGTAGCTATAGCAACCAGTGCTGGCAGCCTATCAGGAGAGAGTAAACAGGTCTGTAGCTATAGCGAACTGAGGAGCTGATGCAGCCCATACAAGAGAGGATATCTATGAATAGGTAGGACACTGTTAATGGACACATATTGCAAAGTGACTTGTTTTTGCAAGATCTTTAACATTAAAAGCAATCCTTGTAGTGAGACAACCCCTTTAAGGAGTTAACACACAGAGCATTGTCTAGTTTGACTACAGTTGTATCCACTTCTCAGCTCGGAGCAGGACTAGCTATGTACAATGTGTAAATCTGAAGTCCAATCTGTTTAACTCAAAGTGTATTGTCTAGTCTGAATTTAGCTGACTTCTCAGCTATAAGAGCAGGGCTAGCTATGTACAATGTATCGGTCTGAAGTCTAGGCTGTTTAGCTCACAGAGCATTGTCTTGTCTGAATACAATGGTATCCACTTCTCAACAAAGAGGAAGACTTTGTGCAGTTTCTAACCTTCTTAAATACGAAAATGTAACAAATACATATCCAAAATGTATAAAATCCCCAATATGTGCATAGGGGCTAATTCGGACCCTTCTTTACACATGGGTACTGAAATGTAAGCAATCAATAATTTAATGCTGAGAAGATGATGGAGTAGGAGATGTCATCTGGAGAGCAGCGTCAGCACTGAGTAAGCACAGCGAGGCAAATAAGTAACTTGATTTGTGAATTGTGTTATAAGTAATGATGAGTGTTGTATGAGAGAAGGTTTTGGTTTATTCATGATGCAGATATTTGCTGATTAAATTAGAGCCAACCATGCATAGTAATTCTGACCGCCCCCTCCCTCCATCTCCAACTACTAGACCCCATTGAGATCCTTAATACATAGTTAATGCAATCTTCAAGAGGCGTACTGTCAGTACTGGATTTGCATCTCGGAAGCCTGTAAAAAACAAAATGTCCACGACTTCACGGATATTACTAAGGATAACTAAATGCAGTGTAGATAGTCTGCTACCACTTACTGCACTTATCCTAACCTGTGGCACTTCTGCTGGTGCAAAATTATAACTTCCATCACGCCTTTACTGATACAGGATGTCAGATCATGCTGAGAGTTGTAGTTTTGTAATACGAGGAGAGCCAAATATTGTAGGGCACTGCTTTACAGCTTAGAGCTCCATGCCATGTATGTAAGCAATGAATGGGGACTACCGCACAAACCCTGGGCACTAGGAACAGACACATTCCCTGTTGGGCCACCACCAGGCATTGGTTCATAATAGAAGATGTGGCTCAAAGACCAGGAAACTCAGTAAATACACAATAATACATTGTTTCAATGGTGTATATAGAGTGAGCCCCATAGCGAAGAAAGCATAAAGTATATCAAAATTGGTCCTCCATAATGACACCTGACTTAGTATCCCCGGGCCTAACAAATGTGACCAACCAAGCCCTTGGCCCCTGTCTTTAAAGGGAATGTGTCATCAAAAATGACTTATTGTTTAACTCACATTTTTATGTTAAACACATTTTTTAGGAATTTTTGGTTCTTTTTTTAATTTTCCATATCACTTTCAATATTTTTAAATAATTCTTAAGTCCTGCAGTTTTCAATTTAGCCACTAGGCCTAATAATAGTCTGACACTTCCTGTTCTGTAGAGAGAGATTTTCAGTAGTCTGCTCATTATCAGCACAGGCAGGGTTACACTAACCGGTGACACTATTGTGTATAGATATCACAGGATCCACCAGTCACAATAGGAGATGGTCACAGCTCCCCCTCCCCCCTTCCGGGCACTGACTCCCAGGTCACAGAGCCTAGAAAACTCTCCTATAGAAATCAATGGGACTGAGTTAGTCTTAAGGCTCCTATGTGCATGAAGCTGCTGAAAAGTAACCATAGAAGCTGCCTAGTCTGTCTCCATGAACTATACCGTCTAGTCTCCTTCCAAATGCCATTTTAGAATTGTTAAGGATATTTAGGGTATGCACTGAGATGGATTTTCCCAACATGGACAATTCGACAAGGAATCAGGGCTGATTTTATACCTACAACCTGTCCTTTTCATTGTGGATTTTAGATGCCGACTATAAGATGTAATAGTGGATTTTGCCACATTTCTCTTAGTAAATTAGCCCCATCTCAATAGGTAACATTCATGTCTTGACTGTCCAAACAGATCCTATGTCAAATAAGGAATGTCACTCCTCTATTTCAGCAAATTCCATGTCGTTGGCAGATTTCCCCTTCAAAATAATAGGCTGAGGATTGAAATCAGACTTGGAAATCTTGCATTGAATTCCACATCCAAATCTGTTGTGTGAACACACCCTTATTAGACATACAGACCAATGATTTGAAGGCTTTTCCCAGGACCTACCAAGTGACGTGAGACGCTGTGCCTGGTAAACAATGAAGACAATGGAGTTTGACATCTCATGGATCTAATATTGATGGTCTCTCCTAGGTTTAGGCCATGAGTACTCTAGTGCTGGGAGACCACTTTAACCTGAACCAGATACAACACTGACACAAAGGTTACTTTGTGCCTCATGTCTAAGTGAAGTCACTAAAACCTAATGTATTCCTATTATCATCTGATAATTATTTTTTAATATTTTTTTAAAAGGGCTTAGTAAAACACTCCTGCATATTTGTTTCCTTCACACAGGGAAAATTTTTTGGCGGGCCTGGGCCACCACTGGGATAAAGATCTGAAAAACAGCTTTGTTACGAGGGCGGGAACCCCTCCCCATTTACCCTTTTCCCTTCATTTTCCTTTTTTGGAGGGAAGCCGCTAAGCACCCCCCCTCACCAAACTTTCAGAGAACGTTAGCTGACCAGATATCATACCTCGTTTAAAGGACTGGATAATTGAAGTTTTCTTTTAAAAGTTTTGTGCATTTGGTTCCCTGGTTTTGGGTTTTTAAAAGTGCTTCCCTCTGAAAAAATTGTTCGGGCCCTTTAAGTTTGTTTTGGGCAAAGGTTTGTTTCAGTTCTATTTTATTAGTTTTTTCCTTGTCCAGTCTTTTTGCTTTTTTAAATTTTATTGTATTTTCTTGAGAATCTCAGTTTTTGTTTTTGTACAGTTTTCTGCTCTGCCTCTGGGTCCTAGAGCTACTTCTATTTCGGGGGGGAAAAAAAAAAAAAAAATTTAAAAAAAAATTGTATTACCTTTGGGGGTTAGGTTTCCCCAGGATAGAAATTGGGGGGCACCCGGGGGGGGGGACATTTTTAGTCTCAATTTTGGGGGGTTATTATTTAAAATTTATCCCTGCTTTTTTTAAATCTGGGGCTTGGGGGGGGCAATTGTTTTTAAAAAAATTCCGGTTCCCTTTTGATTAAGGGTGTTTATTTTTTTTCAAAAAATTCCCTACCCCAAACTTTTTTTTTTCCCTTCTTTTATGGGGGAGTTAATTAAAAAAATCCCCATTAAAAAAATTTTTTTAAAATTGATTCCCTTCGTAAAATTATTGCATTTACGGCTTTGACTGCCATTTTTTTGTCCTTTTTGTAGTTTAGATTTTAAAAGTTTTAATGAAAAAAAAGAAAGGCAGCTGCCTATATTAACCAATCATATTGCACCTTTAATTTTTTAAGGAAAACAAAAAGCTGCAACTTAAAATTTTTTGCAAATGGCAATTGCTCCATTTTTCCCTTGCATTTGTGCTGATGAATCTACACCATTAAGTCTGAATACATCATAAATGCTGCGTACAAACCTTTTGTTGAATCATCTTCAATGGGTTGCTTAAAAGCTGTGATGTCAAAAAAGGGTGCAAGAAACAAAACCCCCCTTTGCCCCTGTTCTTTGGGAGGGGGGCAATTTTAAACAAAAAACCCCACACCGCGCCCCCTGAAATTTTGAAGATGTCCCATTAGAGAAAAAAATGAAAATATATTTCACCCTTTAAACAATAGCCCGTAAAGGGTTTACCATTTTGTTCCGGGGGGCGCCACTGAGGGGTTGAGTGCCCCAACCCTTTAAACTTAAAAATTATCAATATAGCAATATAATTTGATTTGTATTGAAACTTTTACTAAGAATTTAGGCTGCTCTCCCCCACTCCCATGCGGCATCTGAAAGATATTTTAAAATTGGGGTTATTTTAAACACTATATGGGGGGGGCCAGCCCCTTTTGTAGGATTCTCGTTTGGACAATCCTAGGTACCACAAAACCATGGCAAATGACAGTACAATACATGGGGATTTGAAAATACCTTCCACATGCTGCATAAATTTTTTTTTGCGACAATTTGCGGAAAGGGCCACAGTTTTTCCCCCAGTTTTAACCCCATAAATTACAGGGTTTCCCAAAAATGGCCTCAGGATACAATATTTTCACCAAACAATGTTTTTTTCCTAGGGCATTTTGTTTGATGCATTTTTCAAAAATAAAAGGTCCCAACCTGACCCCAACCAATTATCCTAATATGTTACTTGAAAAAAAAAAAAAAAAAAAAAAAAAAAAAAAAAATAAAAAAAAAAAAAAAAAAAAAACTTGTTTAGTAAATCATGCAGTTTATTGGCGGGCTAATAGCCCTCTCTAAAAGTACAGTGGGTACTACATGTCCTGACTGCTCTTACATTATTAGTGAAGGGGTTATGCATGATTGGAGTCTAAAGCCCTCTCAAAAGTAAAAGTGGGGGTACAAAATTTCCGTTCTGGGTCTTAATGTAATTGGGGAAGTGCCCTGCAGTGATTGGGGTTTTATAAACCCTCCTACAGTACAAATTGGGTTTACTTTCCTGTCCTTTACTGCTCCCAAAATGTTTTAGTGAAGGGGGATGAGTAAATTTGGGGCCTATACCCTCTCTACAGTACAGTGTGGTACACAATGTCCTGTTTTTGTCTTAATTAATTTGTGAGGTGCAAAGAAATGATTTGGGGGTCTATAGCCCCTCTACAGTAAAAGTGGGTACTAAAATGGGGCCCGTACTGCTCCCAATTTTAAATTTGTTAAGGGGCATTCCGTGATTGGGGTCTATACTCCTCTTACATTTCAGTGTGGTTTCTAAAATGTCCCGTACGCTCTTACATGTATTTGTTAGGGGCATCATGATTGGGGGGCTATAGCCCTCTTACAGTACATTCGGTTAAAACATGTTCCCCGTACTGCTTTTTACATGTATTTGAGGGGGCATGCCCGTGATTGGTGGTCCCATAGTCCCTCTAAAAGTACAGTTCGGTAAATACATGCCCCGTACCCGCTTTTAACAGTATTAAATGGGGGGGGCATGTATAATTGGGGGTCCCAGTAAAACCCCTCTACAGTAAAAGTTTTGGGGACTACATGTCCTGACTGCCCTTACATTTTAGTGAGGTCCAAAGCAGTGAATGGGGTTTTAAGTATCCTCCTACAGTACAGGGGTACTAATGTCCCGTAACCGCTCTTACATGTATTAGTGAAGGTTTCAAAGCAGTTTATTGGTCTATTGGCCCCCCAACAATACAGGGGGTACTAATTTTCCCGACTGCTTTTTTCATTATTAGTAGGGGCGCAGTGATTGGGGGGTCAAAACCCTCCTAAAGAAAAGGCGGGACAAAATGTCCGTACGCTCTTTCATGTATTAGTGAAGTTCATGCAAGGGTTTGGACGGGCCCATAGCCCTCTCTACAAATAAAGTGCAGTACAAATGTCAAGTACTGCTCCCAAAAATGTGCCAAAGGGGAAAACGGCTTCTTTGAGCACCAGGGGAGGGCCCCCATTTTCTGGTACATTTTGCACAGGGCTTTTCCCATTTTTCCCGCCTTTCCCTTTTTGGGCCCAAAAACCTGCCTATATGTTTTGAACAGTCCCTTCGCTCAAATTTGCACATTCCCGCACCAGACCCCCATCATTTTTAATGCGGCAAGTTTGCGGGTGCTTTTTTGCATCAAATTTAAAATTTCACCCCAAACCCTTTTTCCCTGAAAAATACATACAAAATTTATACAAAAACCATCCAATTTCAAAGTGGCATTGCCGAGACAGATTTTGCCATAGAACTGGACACACTTGTCCTGTGTCACTTCTGCTGATGCAAAACTGTAACTTTCATTGCGCTGTCTCTATACCCGGGTTTCAATCTGTGAGACCCCTTTTAACCATACGGGGCCCTCAAAACTCCCCTAAACAATTTAAAACTGGCGAGTCGGCGCCAGGTTTCATACATGTCACCCATTGTGTATGAAGTCCATGACCCAAAGAGGCTCCTGTCCTCATCATAAAAGTTTTGTCCCCAAATTCCAGCAGCCCGTCCCGATGTTTTTATGGAAGGGAACGCCCTTTAAACTAGATTAGTACCTGCTACATTAATTTTAATCTTTAAATTTTTCATTATTTGAGGTCCCATTTTTTGGTCTCTTTAACCCAAACACCAATTTTTCCCTAAAGTTATGGTTTTTAAAATACCCAAAGGGCGTCCCGAACCAATATATATTGTATGTTGAGGGAGCTCTGTATAAGGATCAAATCGGCAGTGAGTCCGCAGCAAAAAAACCCCCTTAAAAACGAAAATCAATTTCAGATTCCCTGAGATCGGTGGCGGAAATATCTTGCCACATCTGAGCTTAGCCCTATTTGGGCAATTTATTGCATTGTTATATTCTCTGGGTCAATGTTTCAAAAATGAAGAACAACAGCCGTGCACTCAGGATTTTAAATGGAAACCCCCGTCCACCATAAATTGGAGACAATATCCATGTGCATATATAGTTCTTTGGAACCGGAACAAGCAGCCGAGCACACCTGTGCTCAGTTTACGATTGATGTGTTTGAAGGCCCCTGCCTTTTTTGCAGAAAAAGCCCGGGGGCCCTTTTAAAAAGTTTTTTTGGGTGAACCCAATTAAAGTGGGGCGTGTTTTGCTCAAAAACCTTAGTATATCGCTTTGTAAAGGCTGTCGGTCCTTATTATTGCAACATGGTTAGTTTGTGTATATACATTTTTTCACTTTTTTTTCTAAAACCCAAAATAAGTTTTTTGGGTTACTGTTGAATTTGCCACGTGGATGCCGACTTGGAAGAGGTCTGTTTTCAGACCGTTGCAGTTTTGATATTGTTATTTTAAGTTGGTGTACCCCTTTTTTAAAATTTTTTTCTTTGAGGCCCCAATGCAAAATGTTTTGTGCATCGCTGTACAGGCTCCAGGGACCGGGCAAAATAGGCTTGTCCCCTGCCCCAAAAGGCTTTTGCATGTCATCCCGGCTCCCCGAACAGACACATAGGTTTTATGCACTGTCCCTACAAGGGGTCCAAAAAACGGAAAACCCTAGGCTTATGCACTCTTTTACACGCTCCATCCCTGCCATAAAAGGCTTTCCCCCACGCACTGACCATAGGCTCCCGTGCACCCCCCATACAGGCTCCCCTGCACTGTCCCTACCGGCTCTGTGCATGGGTGTAAGGCTCCAAACCAAATGACACATAGGTTTTTTGCACTGGGCCCCACGGCCCATTTCACTGACAATAGGCTTGTGCACTGCTACAACCCCCATGCACTGACACATTTGGGTCCCGGGGCCCCTGCTGTTTTCCGGGCTCCCTTGGCCAAAGACCATAGGCCGTGGGCAATGCTGTTCCCCGGCTCCCTGCACTGACCCCATAGGGTCCGTGCACTGCTGTACCGGCTTTCCCTGACTGACCCCCAAAGGTCCCGTGCACCGCCCTACAGGCCCCCATTTCCTGCATACAGGCTCTACGCACTGACACAGGCTCTGTGCACTGCCATACAGACTTCATTTCCCCTTTCCCCTATTGGCTTGGGGCAAATGCCATACAGGATTTCCAAGTACTGTTTATTTCAGGCTCGGCACTGCTGTACAGGCCCATCCCTGACACATTTGGATTTTGCAATGCCCTTTCAGGCAATGCACTGACACATAGGCTCTGTGCACTGCTGGGACCCCCCCACATCACCCGAAAATAAGCTCCCTCCACTGACAATTGGCTCCGTTTCACTGCTGTACACCTCCCTTCCCCTGACACATTGGCTCCCGGCCCCTGGGTTTTACAACCCCCATGCACTGAAAACCCTAGGGTCCCCGGGCACTGCTGTACCAAACCCCCATGCCCCTGACACATAGGCTTTCCCTTTTCCTTTTGGGGTTTCACCCCCAGCACTGGGCAACCCTTGGCCCCCCTGCCCTGCTGTCCCGGCTCCATGCATGACACATTGGCTCCGTGACTGCGTACCCCCTCCATTTAATGACCAAATTTGGCTCCCTGCAATGCTTTTCCCGGGTTCATGCACTGACCAAAATAGGGTACCGTCACTGCTTTACAGGCTTCATGGGGACGGGGCCCTTGGCTACCCTGCAAGGCCTGTACACCCTCCATGCACTGACACATAGGCTCCGTGCACTGCTGTACACCTCCATGATGACACATTTGGCCAGTGCACTGCTTTACACCCCCATTTCAATTTACCCCCCATGGTCCGTTTCCCCGGGTGTAACCTCCCCTGCCCCTGCCCCCATAGGCTCCGTGCATGCCCGTACACCTCCCTGCAATTTAAAAAATAGGTCCGTTTCACCCGCCCTTTTCAGGGGTTTTGCCCCTGGGCCCCAAAGGCTCCGGTTTACTGCAGTTTCAGGTCCCGGCCCGGGCTTTGGGAGTTTTGCATAAGGTTTAATTTTCCAAAAAAATCCCTTTTTTAAAACCAAAGATATTAAAAGGTTTTTCTAAAAAACCATAAAAAATAACCTTTAAACATCAATGTTTTTTAAGAAAATTTTTGCTTGGGGTGCACCCGAGAGCAGGTCGTGCGAGCGCAACCCGTTTGGGAGAGAAAAACTAAAAGTTTATTGGCTTCTTCTCCCCTTCCGTTTCATAATCGTTTTTAAAGAATGCAAATAGATTAGAATGAACACAGCTTTAAACCAGTGGAAGATAATGAGCGGAGGTGATTTGGCAATTTACCAATCAGCAGAAAAATCCCTTGTTCCTTTAAGATCAATGCCGCCCCTTTTAAAAAAAGCCTGGAAAATAAAACAATGCGAGTGTATTATCTGTGGTGTAAAAAGTTTCAAAAGGGGATGACAACTGGCACTCCATCACGGGCGGGAAAACAACGCAAGGGGGAAGGGGGAAAGGGGCCACTTATGTTCTTTCTATACCTTTGAATTTCAAAGGAATTTTTCTGTAAATTTTCGAACTCTGTCTGACTTTTCAAAAGGTCTCTTTGTCTTTAAAAATCCCCATTCCCTTTAAAAAAAAAAAAGAAAAAAAACTCTGGTGAAAATTTTTGAAAAATTTAAACCCTTAATATCTTCAAAAAATCAAGCTGTGATTAACTTGACCATACGCTATGCCTGGTACTGCCGTTCAGTCTCATTCCCTTCAGTGGGGGCTTTGGCCGCAGTTCCCGGGCCCCATCAAGGAGTAGCGCTGTTTTTTAGGAGGGGGGAAAAAAAAGCCCCAATTTTTTGCTTCACCTGCTCTTTTCCAAAGGGGAAAATTACCAAATACAACTTTTAAAAATTTAGGGCTGCCCTTTTACCTAAAATTTTATTGTTTAAACTCTCACTCAAAATTCCTTTTAAATTTATGTAATTTAAAAAAAGAAAAAATTTTGGAAAAAAATTTATTATTTTTACAATTCTCGGCAGAAATTTGAAACCCCAAAACCAATTTAGTACAAGAGAAACCCCAAAAAAAACGGGGCCCACTACAAGGGGGTTATGTGGGATTAATGGACCGGGTTTTTGGGAAAATTTAAAAGACTGTGCCCTCCCCCTCCAAACTCAAAAATTGGGCCAAATGTTGGAACCCTTTCTGTTTTTATCCAGATAATATCTTTTTTCCTGATTGGGGGCAAAAAATTTTTTTTTTTCCAAAAATTGATTTATCATTTTTTTCATTGGGAAATTTAAAAAATTTGTCCGATTTAGAAAATATAGATATTTTTGGATTCACCCGGAAAGGGTTCTACCCCTATTAAGATCTTCCAAAAACCCGGGGCAGTTAGGGGGATTTAAAGGGGGCCCGTCCCGTTACCCTTTAATGCAGTACCAAAATTTTTTTTTTTTTACAGCAGATTGATTCTAGAATATATTTTTTTGGGGGGAAAAAGAGGGCAGGGAGCCCCGACGTTAAATTATTCATTTAAACCTTTTTCTTATTTTGGGAGGGCCAGGGGGGGCGGGCCTACTTAGTGATTTTTCAGCTTCTGTGCCACAATTTACAGGGAAGGGGTCAAAACACTTAGTTGGGGGCCCCCCACAGGACCCTTTTTTTTTCCCTAGGGGAGAGCAGAAAAATTTAAAAATAAAAAACCCACAAGTTCTACTGAATCTTTTCCCACAAATATACATATAAATCTGTTCTGATCATTTTGGCCTAAAACATACTACCTGAAGACTGGACTGTGGATTTTTTTCAGATAAGTCACAGAACCAAAAGTTTTTGTACATAAATTTTATTCACTCTACAAGTAAAGGCACTGCAGCCCCCAAAATTTCATTAGAGATTATGGGAAAAACCCAACGTTTTTTTAAAAAACATTTTTGAATAAATGTTTTTGGTTTTTTAATGAACCGTGGTTTCCCGGGGCCCAAAAATTTACATTTGGGTTAAAATGTTTTTTATTAAAAATTTTTGGGAAATTTGGGGGAAAAAACACAGAAATCCCCCGCCAAAATAATAACCCCAAAACTAAAAAAAAAAAAGGCTTTCCCTATGTGACTAAACCCCAGGTCCGTGGGGCTCCCTGCCGTTCCATTTAGGAATTCCTTTGGGGACTGATACTTCTCCTTTCCCTATCACAGAAAATTTTTGTGAGCAACCCAGAAATTTTTTCTTTTCTTTCTTGGATTTTTTAAAAATCAAACAGGTTTAAATGCAGATCAGACGTGTTCAAGAGCAAAATACAGAAATAAAATAAAAATATAAAGTGCACCCACATTCAAACAGTGATTTATGGCCCCGCCCCAGTTTTGTCGAAACCAAAAGAAGGTAATTAGGACAGGACCAATATTGTTGAAAACTGTTACTTTACACAGTGATAAGAAAGGATTAGGAGGAACAGAGGGAAGGGAATGGGAGAAGGAAAGGGACAAAAAGAAAGAAATTGGAAATGAGGAAAGCACACGAGATTTTGGGATAGAAAATATCAGATTTGTGGCCTATATCAATAGAGAAAGATGATAAGTCATAAATTCTGACTCAGACCTGGTACAAATAACAAGATGTTTAACCATACAAACAAGGGCAGGGAACCCTCATGGAGGAATCGGCACGAGAGAAAGGCAAATCAGGCTGTCGGAGAATTAGGCATATACTGTAGGCGATATATGTAAGAGGAACAGAATATAATCCACTGACACCAAATCTGGGAGAATTTAGTTGCCAAGGTAGCGGAGATATGTTGGGTTTCCTTTAAGTCCCTCTAACGGATGATAATTACGCCCCGCAGTTACGCCGTGTGGCCGGGGGCGGGTCGGGAGCAGGAGAGTGAGCGGGGGGCCGGCACCTCGCCGGCCCATAGACAATCATTACTAGCAGTGCATATACGCCGCTAGAAAGTGACATGTGAATTATCTCCCCCCTCGGCGTATTCGCCGAACGGGGAGAGGAGACGTAATGCATAGTTCTCTATGAGAACTGTGGATTACCATAATGAATGGGCCGTTTTCAGCCGTAATTTGCGCACTTCGGCGTGTAATTACAGACCGAAATACGTCCCATTTTAAGCCGTGTGAACATAGCCTAAGAGGGAACCTGTCACACACTGACCATGCTCTCTGATTAGCAGGCAGCATGTAATACAGCAGGAAGAGCTGAGCAGATTAATATACAGTTTTGGAAAGAGAAATTCTGCAGAACTTGTCATCTACTCATCTAAATTTCTGCTTATTCTGGGTTAAGGAGTCCAGTGGACGGTCTTATCAGTGATTGACAAGCCTATCTTGTATAAGTGTGTATACAGAGATAGCTGTCAATCACTGATGATAGTGCCCACTGGACTCCTTAACCCAGAATAAGCAGGGATTTAAATTATTATATTACAGGTTCTCCTAAATCATATCCCAAAAAGCTGCTCAGCTCTTTCTGTTCTATAACATGCTGCCAGCACATCAGATAGCATGTTTACGCTGACACATTCATTTAAAGGGGTGTTCTCACCATGCACTTTGATGGCATATTGATGGGATATACCATGAAAGTGTAATAGGTGCGGCTCCCACCTTTGGGACCCGCACCTACCTCGGGAATGGGTCCTTAAAATCTTGATACAGAATGGAGAGCTGGTCGCACTTGTGCCATATTCTCCATTCTGTTCTATGGGAGTTCAGAGTACAGGTGTGTTCAACTGTATTTAGAATGTCCATAGAACAGAATGAGGAATATTGCGCAAATGCAACCGATTCTCTGTTCTGTACCAAGACTTTTGGGGGCCTGTTCCCAGATAGATGAGGGTCCTAGAGGTGGGAGCTGCACCTATTACACGTTGATGGGCTATTATATCAATATGTTATCAGTGTGAGATCAGAGTACACCTAGAAGGACTATAGATGAAAAAACCTGGTATATACTATCGGATCCTAGGTGTGTAGGCATAGAATGGGCATCAGTAGCTTAGACATGAAGAACATTGCAGTATATATTATTGTTACCTGCAGGTGCTGCTTTTTTGCATCACTTCTGCCCTGTGATAGCCAGACAGCTTGCAAAATCCATCATTGCTGTACACAATAGGCCAGTCCACTATCTGAGCATTCCCCAACACAAAATTAGTATCTGTTGCAAAAAGACAATAAAAATATTTAACTGGCATAACTATAGAGCCTGGGCTGCTGTGTCGTCTGATCTATCATTCAGGAGCACACACATCACATTTCATACATGACTTAATATATATATATATGTAATTCCTGCTACAGATAGACAAGCTCTGTATTGTTTTGCTCTGTAGTATGAACATTAATGCAAATTTTCACCTTTAAGGAACATTTCCGATTGATTGATTACAAGGGGAAATTCTGTAGTCCTGCAATGACCACTAGGGGAGCCGGAACTGCTCACTGCTGATTACAACTAAAGTCAATACCGGTAATTAAAAAAAAAAAAATCTACAGTAATCTCCATAGCTCCCTTTAGTGGTAGAAGAAATCAATCATTTAACTTACAGTGACTGTGTGAAGGGACGTGAAGGATTTGGAGGTCTGTATGAAATCAACAAAACTCCTGCACTTGTGCTAGGTCAAGCTTTCTGCACCATGGATAGCTCTAATTTTTTTGGGGGGGAATACCTTCTCACTTCTCTGGGATGCATTGCCAAAGGAAAGCTCCTATGAGAACCCATCTAAAATTCAGCTAGAGAACCAGTTACAGGGGTGACCAATCTTATTCTACCTGGTCAGTAGAGCCTCGTTAGAAGGGTCTCAACAATTGGACCCCCAATGATAAAATATGGCATAGGAATATTAAAGAGAACCTGTCACATAGGTTATGCCCCCCTTGCTGAGGGCAGCACAAGCTAGTGTCAGACCTGCTGTTTCCAGCACTGTGTCCCTTATTCTGTAAGATGCTGTAGTTTTTGTGTATTTAATGCTCAAATCTGCAGTTTTCAGCCAGAAGAGTCATTCAAAGAGTCATTCAAAGAGTCGGTTTTTTTTCAAACTACTCCCATCTGAGGCTAGCCCCGCCCACCTCAACTGACAAACCTATTACTTTGAATAGATAGAAACATGTCAATAACTGACAGTGGGTGGGGCTA
Source organism: Phyllomedusa bahiana (assembly GCA_025379985.1). NCBI lineage: Eukaryota > Metazoa > Chordata > Amphibia > Anura > Hylidae > Phyllomedusa > Phyllomedusa bahiana. The sequence continues at coordinate 53,129 of JAODAL010007421.1, forward strand.
GCATTTGGTGGGCGGGGCTAACACCTACTCATGAATAAGATTTGAGGGGTAAATGCTCTAAAACTGCTGCATCTTACAGAATAAGGGGCACAGTGCTGGGAACAGCAGGTCTGACACTAGCTTGTGCTGCCCTCAGCCAGGGGGGCATAATCTAGGTGACAGGCGATCCCCTTTGAAATGTAGCTGTACAATGACTGAAAGGATTTTCAACATGGGGGGGGGGCAGGGTTTGCATAAAATCAACCCCTTTTATGTAACATTTTACGGAGTCTTCAGGAGGAAACAGAAGGGTTGGCAACTACAAGTTAACAGCTCCAGCTTAAACTATTCATATTCATTCAAAAAGTGGATAGATATTTTTCTCGGGCCCTCTGTTCCATAGAACGTCAAACTATTGTGAACAAACTTAGAAAAGGTTAAAGGAAAACCCTTAAAAAATTTTAGACACCTTTTATGCTCTGAATGGGAAAAATAGGGGGGGGTTCCCCTATTGGTCGAAGCCCCCTTCCCCAATGGTGTGAACAAGGACCCATTGAGGTCAGAAACACGTTAGCGTTTACTAACACATTATTTGTATTTTCCTGTGAGCAAGAAATGTTGGAATTAAGCTTTGGATATCTGACTCGCTGGAATAACCATATTGATTAGGAAAACTTGTGCTTTCCGCAATGGTGGACTTGATTCTTCTATTACACAGTGCACCCATTAACTTCAATAGGTGCCAATTGATGCCTAAAAGGATACAAGCCAACTGTTTTCTTTGCGGTGCTTGCGGCTGTTCTCCCCATTCATTTCTATGGGAGTTCTGCATAGTATCGAGTGAGTGTGCGGCTTATTGGAACTCCACAGAAATAAGTGGAAAGGGCCCGCTCACGCCCTCCTATTCAAAAACACGGTGGGTTAAAAGGGGATTTTCCCCTTCATGGGAAGAACCCTTTGACTTGATACTTCATTGCAGGTGAGCTGCAGTACCAGACAAGAAGCATGGACCAGGGCCAGGACAATGCATTTTGGTGTCCTAGGCAAATAGAGAAAATTGCAGCCTTCAGAAAAATTCTGATGCAGCCTCGCCATCTTTTTTGGAGGTGTGGTATAAATGACGTTATCTTTATTCTGTGGATCTTTACTTTTCCGTCTATGGACCTGTATGAAGGCTTGTTTTTTGCATTGTTACCATTTTTGGATATCTGTGTTTGATCAGATTTTATTTACATTGTTAGGGAAGACGAAGAGACCAAAAAGTGAAAAAAAAAATTTTTATGTTGTACCGGTGAAAAAGGGGTTATGTGTTAATAGATTTGACCTTTACAGATGCAGCACAACCAGTCATTATTTAATTTGTTTTTATTGTTTCTCTTTTTTTATTTGTAAAATTTGAAAGGGGTCGGTTTTAAACTTTTAATTTTTTTTATTTTTACTTGCAATTTCAATCCTCCTAGGGTACTTGACCTCAGGGGGCACAAACATTTGCACACTATTCTGCAATGCTAATTTACCACAGAGTTGGGTGCAGTTAAAACCCTCTTCTATGGCAGCGAGATGGCAGGCCTGGGGCCTTTATTAGGGGAAGCGAATCCTTCATGTCTACTGGTTTGCTTCTCGTGACATAGTTGATCAGAACATGGAAAGGAGTACATTCTGCTGCATAACTGTCTAGATGCCGTGGTTTTGCTAACTGCAGCACCTAGATAGTTAAATGGCCAGGACTGGAATAAAACTCTGATTCCAGATATTTTGTCTCATCTGTCCAAAGGACATTCTCCCAGAAGCTTTGGCTTGTCAATATGCATTTTGGCAAATTCCAGATTCTTTTTAAATTTTCTTTCAACAGTGGTTTTCTCCTCAGTCATCTTCCACTTCAATTTGCCATAAATTTTTCTCTTGTGGTCATGTCCAGGGAGGTTGGCTACAGTCCCATAGACCTTAAACTTCTGAATAATATGTGCAACTGTAGTAACAAGAACATCAAGCTGTTACCTTTAATATGTTTGTTTATAATTTTCTTTCTAACCTTCTGAAACAACTCTCTCCTTAGTTTCCTTTGGTCCGTGAGTGATTACTTTTCACCCTATAAATAGGCAGACTGACTGATTACAAGTTTGAAGACACCTATTATGCTATTTACAGGACACACCTTAGTTTAACAAGTCCCTATGGTAACATTATTTTAAATCTTTTCTATGGGCACCATCATTTTTGTCCAGGCCAGTTTCATTAGTATTTTTTTTTTGTTGGGGGAGAGGGGTCGAACCACAATTCAATGCATTGTCTGGTTTTCATTTGTTATATTTCATTAAATTTATTATCACTTTTGACAGTTTCAGGTTATTTCAGTAACCTTGGGTATTTCTTTCTTTAATGAAAGGGTACCAAAAATTTTGTCCACATTTGTAAATGAGGCCAAGTTGCAAAAAAATAGAAAAATACAGATACTTTCGGTTCCAATCTTCTCCTTTTTACTTCCAAGTTCTGATCCCAACACACTGGGGAGGCTCGGGCTTCATAGACAGGAGTCACTTCTGTGTGTCGGGACCAGAACCCTGAAGAGGAGTGGATACTGGGGAGCTCTGGAGCGGCAGCGGCGGGAGATCGGGAGGAAAGTATCACTTTTTTTGTCTATTTTTCCCTTCTCTAGCCCCATTTATCAATTGTTTTATTAAACTGGACAACCCTTTTAATGTGTCCCTAGGAGTGGTCATTCCATTATATAGAGATCCGTGGTATTCTAATATCAGGGATTGCTGTCATTGGGTGTTCCTCATCTTCCCCCTTCATCATCTACGTCTTCTTGCATTTTATTCTCTTTGTCCCCTTTACCTAGACTTACAAAGTCCTTCAGCTTCTGAACACACCGCCCTGTGTTTGATCAATTAAAAGGTCTCACACTCCAGGAATTGGCTCCGGTCCAGACCAGAGATACAGATCAGTTTTACTTTAATGGATGGGAATCTTTTATGCAGAAGACGGCTCTGACCCGGCTCTTGTTTAAATAAACCCAAAGCTGCTTAAGGGATTAAGGTGCTATAACATTACATCACAATAAATGTGCACGAAGATTACACGGGGGGAAAACTACAGAGAAGAGCAAAATAGCTTAGAAAGTGTGACTGCACCTCATGAACAGGTTTAAGCTACTTGTGGATGGTAATCCCAAAAACCTTGCTGAAATGATCGTCTTAAGAAACAGAAAATAAGCACTCAGCCGTGGACTATAGATGCTTTTAAATCAACTTTTTATTACTCCAATGAATTTTGCATAAAAAAGGAAGCAACTCTTAAATCTCCTACTATTTGGTGAATGCAGCTCCTATGCAAACCTATGTGTCTCCATGAGAACAGGCTACTCACACCCTGCAGTCAGACTCCCATCCTGTCCTCTACTTCTTACTAACTTATATTTCTAGTGCTTCTGCCACCATGATTTACACTGCGGTTCTGCTTGTTCATATTGATTGCTGTGTATAAGCATGCACGGGTCAACCAGAAGCACTATCTATCTATCTATCTATCTATCTATCTATCTGTCTATATTTCTGTCTACATATATCCATATCTATCTATCTATCTATCTATATATCTATCTATCTATCTATCTATCTATCTATCTATCTAAATATATCCATATCTATCTATCTATCTATCTGTCTGTCTACATATATCCCTAGTTATCTACTGTATCTCCATATATGCATGTATATCTCCATATATATGTATATATATTGTCTTCTGGCATATTGTTTAGGTCTCAATCTATCTATCCACCTACCTGTTTTATAATCTATTTTATCAATTTTTTTTTTTATCTGCCCCTACCCCATCAACCCTTTCCCAAATAATAAAAGGGGAAAACCCAAACCCTTTCAAAAAAGTTTTAAAAAATCAATTTAAGGCGTTTTCAAGAAGACTTTTTTTTAAAAAAATCCCACGCAACATTTTAATTTCCCCATCTTTATCATCTTTTGTCTTCGGGCATTTTTTTAATCTCAATAAATTTTTTCAAATTTTATCAAATTTATTTTCCCCTACCTTCCTTTGTTTTCTATCTATCTTTTATTATCTTTAAAACCTTCAATCTAATAAAAGGGAAAAAATTCCCCAACTCCCCAAACTTTTTTATTTCTAAATCTTTTCTACAATCTACCCTTTTTACCCTCTATCCCCACACTATCTATCAAACAATCATCTATCTATCTATCCCAAATTTTTCATCTATCTACCTATCTATCTATCTATCTATCTATTTACCCATCTATCTCACATCTATCTATCTATCTATCTATCTATCTATCTATCTTTCTCTCTATAGTCTTGTGGCATATTCTTTAGGTCTCATACATATGCCTGTATTACAGCTGCACATAACCATTAAGATTGTGTTGTGCCAGAATAAGGCACGCATAGACGTCTATGGAGCTCAGCTTTACCTCAATATACCTCCGACTTTATACTTATAGATCCAACAATATAAGCCTTACCCCGGCTCTATTCAGCTGTGTTGTAAATACATACCTTGGGACGCCCAACAATCCCCAAATTTTTTTAAATTACATTTTTAAAAACAAATCTTGCCCAAGCCAAAAATTTCCTCACATAGGTTTACACAAAACATAGAAAACACAAGTACAAACATGAGTATAGAAAAACCCAATTTAGTAGGATGGGTTCCCCGTTTTTACACATACAGAGGGAAACATGAGTAAACCCTTTTCAGCAAGATCTAAAAATCAAGCTTATTATCTAATCTACTACAGAGCCCACTGGTGTTTTCTATGAATTAAGCAGCATTTTCTTACTCTAAAACATTAGTGTAACTATATTTAAATTAAATTTTAAATAAACTTGGTTTCCTTTTTCTACAAAACTTTTTAAAACTTGTTAGAGCAAACCCTAAAAGTTTTCCAAAAGGGCCTGCCCACTAATGGGGGGTTTTAAAAGGGTTCCCTTATAGCGGAGTATTTTTTAGCCTCTCCTCTACCCAAACCCAAATATTTCCCTCGCCCCTTTATAGGGGCAAACACCTCCAAAACCCACTGTCCTGCGATGAAAAATCTGTTAGGGTTTTAAATCCCCTAAACATTGAAAAGGGCCGGGGCGAAAAATGGATGTGACTTGAGGAATACTTCATCCCATAGGTGTCATTGGACGACTCCTAGCTCATTTCCCTGACCTTTTTTGGGAATAATTTTATTTCATAAAGTTTTGGGCATGGGGCTTACTATAGCTGTAGAAATCTTTGAAGCTGTTTGGGGCTCGAAAGTAAAAGGGGAAAGAACATTCCCCCCATATATATAATATTTAAAATGTCAAAATTTTTATGAACAGGGGGTGGTCCCAACCCGGGGATTCTTAATAAATTTTTAAAAAAAAAAAAGGGACACGCACGGTTTATTTTTTCCCCGGGGACAGCAAAACCCATGTGAATTTCCCCTTGTAGACCAAGAGTGATACCCCCACCCAAGTTTTCCATTATTCTGGTAAAATAAAAAAAAGGTTTTTCCAGGGTCTCTGACCAAATTATAAAGTGAGGGCCCAATTTCAAAACCCTTTTTAAAAAAAATTTACATCTTTAAAGTTTTATTTAAAAAACTTTTCTCCCAACGAAACCAATAAAAATCAGTGCCCAAATGCTTTTATTTCCCCCCCTAGAGGGGGGCTTTCGGGGCCGCCAAAAATTTGACCATTTCACTCATTTTCTAGCGGATTTTGGAAAATTTTTGTTTATTAAATGTTTCCGGGCAAAATTTGTTGGCCCCTTAAAAAAAACCAAGAAAATTTAAAAAACCCAAAGGAAACATTTCAGGGGAATCTACTTTATAAATTGGGAAATAGCCCAATTAAACATCATTGATTTTGTCCTATAGGTTATAGATCCATAAAACAATTAAAAAAACCCAAATCTCTTTATTCAGTCTTAATTTGGGAAATCTCCCGTTGAATAACCGCCCCCATTAGCTTTAAAAAAGGGTTTTGGGTTGGGGACATATATCAAAGGGGTTTAGGGATTCTACACACTTTTAAAACCCTGTAGTTCAAATTCCCCCAAAAATTTTTTTTTTACAAAGGGTTTTCCCATAGCCCCAGTAGATGCCCGAGCGGGGGAAAGGGAAACCCCTTTGGGTTTTGGGCTTTTAAAGGGGTGTGAAAAATTCCAATTTTGGAAAGGGAACACCCAAACCCATTGAGCAAAATAAAAACTTTTGAAAAATTAACAGCAGTTGGTACAGAACGGAGATGGCATCAGGGATGGATCGGGGAGTAAGCTTTCATGGAATACACTGTAACTATATATGGAGCACCATTGTACCTGTCTGTCTATGAGATAATGTCCAGACTGAAAGTAAAAGTAAAAGAAAACAAGTTAAATGCAAGTGATAAGTAAATGGAATGGTCAAGCTTATAAAGTTTAAGAAAAAAATGTTTTCCCCCATCTTGAATTAAAAGGGTTTTTTTTCCCCAAACCCGGCCCCTTGGCTTTTTGTTTTCCCAAAGGATTCCATTACAAAAATAACCCAAAGGGGTAACAGAGAAAAACCAGAGGGAAACCCTTTTTGGGCTTTAATGTTTCCAGGGGACCCGAACCCCCCCCAAGCAGAATGTTTGGAAAGGGGAAGTGCAAATGCCCAAACCCCCAAACAAAAACTCTTTTTTACACCCATGCGGGTGTATCCAGTGCTAGAATGTATATTTTTGTAACTTGTAAGATGGTTAGGCATTGGGCTTTAGCTCCTCATTGATAAACCCTTTTTCAAAAACCATGCCCGGGCCCCAAAACCCCTGTAGTAATATTACAACTAATATCAGTGCTACAAAAAGGGGTTAAAATATTTCCCCAAAACCCAATTTTTAAAAACAAGGGTTGGGAAAACCTATATAATGAAAGGGATTTTACACTAACTTTAACAAAAATTTCCCCGGAAAGATAGGTATTGCCCGCCCAAAAAGAAAAAAATAGGGCGAAAAATTCCGAAAAAATTGGGAAAATTTTAGGCCATTTAAAATTTTGAAAATTTCATCTGAAAGTACGATGCCTTTTAAAAATCTTGAAAAGTAAACTTTTAAAAAAAAAAATCGAAATAAAAAAAACGCATTGCAATGAAAAGGGACATTGCACAAACCGGGCACCACCTAGTCACTTTTACACCACATCATTTAAAATTTTAAACTAAAGGCCCCCTCTATCAGAGACAAAATTACTTTCCCTATCTTGTTGTCCAATGTTTTTTCATTTGGGGATTTGTTTTAGCAATATTCCCTTTTTAATTGTAAAAATGTTTATTTTTCGCCAATGTATGCACTGTAAACCCTTTTACCCCCCTTTTTTTGCCTTCAAAAAAAAGTGGGGGGGTGGGCTTTTAAACTCCTCGCTCCCTCCCTTTTACCCTTTTGGGTTTAAAATTGAGGACATTTTTGTCTTTTTTCAACCGTACTATCTATGTAGCTATATAACATGGCTCTATATATCCATTAATTGTTTAAAGTATATGGTTCAATATATCTCTTTTTTATTTTCCATGATGAACCTATAGCATTATAGGAGAAATGTGTCAGAAATTAAAGTGGAAAATGAAAATAAAACTGGGAATTTGACTGTATATTTTCAGTTGATATCATTATTGGTTGTGAAAGCATTTATAATCTGACAGCATATTATCTATATTTTCCATAATAAATATCTACCAGTCATTTATCCTCTTTATTATGAGGGAATAATAGGGCTTTTTTTCTAAAGGGAATGGTATGTGAAAGGGGGGGGCCCTTTTTGGGGCGGAAAATTTCCCCATTATAAAAAGAGGGAAATTTTTTCCATTTTTTTGGTTAGGGATAGCATAGGGTAGGTTTTTTTTTTTTTCTCCTTTTTTTAAAATATACCCCCAAAAAAAAAATTATGGGCCCCACGTATTAACGGTTTTTTGGGTTAAAAAAAACCCCTTTTTTTTCACCATAGGTTTTTTTTGGGGAAAAAAAATAAGTTTTTAAAACCAAAACCTTTCATACCCTGCGCCCTATATTTTTATTGTAAATGGGATTTTCCCCATCCTTTCCAGTGATTTTTTTTTACGAGGGTACCCAAAAGAAAAGGAATTTTTTTTCTGGTAGGAAAGGTTAGTAGTAAAGGCTTTGTTTACCCAGGTCGGGGGGACATTATACACACCCAACAGTTTAAAAAACTGTGAAAAAATATACCACCCCGTAATGTAGAAAAAAGCTTTAAAAAAACCCAGGGTTTTTGCCATATAAAACGGTCAGCATTTTTTTAAGCAAAAAAAAACAATAAAAAGGGAAACTAAGCGTTTCGTGAGCGCTCCGGCCCCCCCTTCATCGGGGAAAAGAAACGCGGTTTGTTTTCCTTGTTATTGTTTTTGGGTTTCTTAAATAAATGCGAAACGTTCTATAGGCTAACGCCTAGTGTTCAGTTTATTTTTAAACTTTTTTCTCATTATGCTGGATATCCTTTGTTTCCCTTACGCGGGGTTTTTATACTTTTTTTAAGCCGTGGGGACTTCTTTGGGGGGCAAAAGCCCCACTGTATTGGTTTGGGAAAAACCCCCACTTTGTTTTAAACCCTTTTTAGGTTTTTGATTTCGCGGATATGAGTTGTACCTTTTTGGGGTTCAAAACCCTTTCCCGGTGAGCAAAACCAAATTTTTTTAAAGTTGATTTTCCCGGGATTGTTTTCCGCTTCACAAAGAGTGCGCTTCTGTTTCCCTGTTGTATTTTTGTTTTCGTTCTCTGTATTTGGTCGAAATGTCTTTTAAAAATAGGGCCAAAAATTTAAAGTTTTCACCCCTGGTTTATAAACTTTTTGCTAAATGTCATCCCCGTTTGATCAGTGGGGGTGGTTTGGTGAATGTGTGCCAAAACCCCCTTTTTGAGGGATATGGGAGCTGAAAGTTGGTTTTTGGAAGATTGTTTTTTAGCTCCCGAAAGGGGTTTTGATGTTTCAGGGCACCTAAAAAGGAGCCTGTATAGGAAAAAACCAAGTTCACCAAAAAAGATTCTCCCATTTTTTAAAAAAAGGTAAAATGTCAAATTTTATTATCAACCCCCCAAGGGTACATAGATAGTACGGTTGAAAAAAGACAAACATCCGTCAAGTTCAGCTAAGGGTGGAGAAAGCTGTGGGTGAAGAAAGGGGTAAAGGGAATGTTTAAGCTTTGTTTCTCCCCCCACTGATGAAGACCAATCGGCCCTCAAGAAAAAATTTTTAATTCCCTTTCCCCAAAATTGCCATCAAAAGGGGTCTGAAGTTTTTATTTGGGCCCAAAAATAAGGATTAGTTTTTTTTGTTTGTAAGTAGTTTTCTAAAACCTTTTTAAACCCTTACCTGTTTTCCCGCGTGACCCCCTCCCCAGACTAACGTTCTCAATTTGGAATTTGAAGGTTTTCCTTTTTTTTTTCCTTCGAAAAACGCAACCCCCCCCCTTTTCCCTTTTAGGGGGGTTTTACCCGAAAATTTACCGTACTTTTTTTAGGGCCCAAAATTTTAAAACATATATAAAAAGAATCAAAGTCCCCCCCCGGGGCTGTCATTTCTCAAGACTAAATAAATTGAATACTTTTAACCTTTCCTCATAAATAAGATGCTCCATTCCCCTTTATTCGTTTGGTTGCTCGTCTTAGTACTCTGACTCCAGTACATATTTTCTATAAAGTGGAGCCCAGAACTGAACGATGACGTACCAATGCTCTATATAACCTTGTTCTGCATATCCTTCGGCTGAAAATGTGCTGAAAATCCCTCAAGCCATTCTGGAAGATCAACATCAAACAGTCGGTAAACTGGTGGAGCTGACTTGGATTGAAGATCCTGTTGGCGAGTTTTAACCAAGGAATTGGGCATGAATCAAGCTGCAGGAAAATGAATGCGTCACCCATTCACCCCTGAACAAAGGTACAGTCGTCTGGCTCTGTGCTGTGCTTTGGAGGAACAACTGGAAACCGATCCTGATTTGTTGCCAAAGTTCATAACTGGAGATGAATTTTGGCACTAGGTAGGAAAAGCGTCTGGTTCTTCGCTGACAGGGACTCCTTCTGGCCAACGCCACAACTTTATCAATAGTCCGGCAGCAATCTTCCAGAACGGCTTGATGAATTTTCATCACATTTTCATGAGTTTGGAACAAGGTGGAACATTAATTGACATTTACCTTGGTTGAAACGGGAGAACCATTCGTAAACTCGTGCTTTCTTCATGGCAGCTTCCTTGTAGGCTGTATGTAGTATCACAACCATTCCTATTGCTTTTTTTTTTGCAAAAGGAAGCAAAATTTCATGGCTGTATGTTGTTCGTATGAATCAGCCAACACAAAATATGCAAAAGATTGCATACCTTGTTGAAAAAAAATCACTGAAGCCAAAACACAACCCTCCCCAACAATGTTGGTCGCCGTACTGCCACCGAAGCTTCCCCTAGAAGACTTTACTACTAACCCCCTGGCCAACAGACAATTCCTGTTTCTATTGGTCAACCCCCCCACCCGCATAAGGTCCTGTTTCTATTGGTCAAGCCTCCTGTATAAGGTCCTGTTCTGACCATGTAACGAAGAGCCCTTTCCATGTAGCATTCATCATGGTGGACCTGTTGAAGATGATATTTTACTCTTCATCCCTTGTTTTATAGGCTATTAATGTTGTGTTGATTGTGCCTGGTTCTGTAGCTCAGCCCTATTCATTTGAAAGTAGATAAGTGTAATACCAAATATGGACGGTGGACAAATGTGGCGCTGTTTCTGGAAATAACTCTCATTTAATTTGTCATATGATCCCTTTAAAGGGAATTAGTTATCATATGTAAGTGGTTACAAACCAAAGGCAATATTTCAGTCAGAGCAAGATTTTACATGCATGAAAGGATTTTCCTATCTTATAACATGATGGTACATCACTAGAGTTTACCATTAAAGCCTGATCTCTAGAATTTAAATGAGAGGACCCCCACCAATCCTAAGAATAAAGGGACCACATGCTTTTTAGGACTGGCTCAAAGGGAAAGGGAATCCTCTGGTGGGCCCCTAGGCAAGGTGAGAAGAGCAGGCCTGGAGATACTTTTCAGGGAGAAAGGAAGAGAAAGAGAGGCGGAAAGCGAGAGTCCTGTGCAGTATGCGCAGTCATGTAGATCAGCTGTAGAATGGGCCCCAAGAATTAACTTCACTGTTGACCGCAGGCACCTCAGTCCAACACTGACCAAACGGCTGGATGACATGTCAAGGCATTACAGTGGGCGACCCTAAACCATCAGAAAGTAAGGAATCCTTAATGTAAGTCTATTGAAGAGTGTGTTATACCCTGGTCCCGTAATATACAATTTAAATTGGTTCTGGGACGACCATTGTATGTTGAAACCATAACTCTATGGAAAACTGAAAACTGGTTCCAAAGCCACAAAATGACACCAATATAATGTAAATAAAGCAGATACTAATCCAGATAAAGTGCGTCCTCCATATAACATCAGAAAGAGCTGCTGGAAGCTGGAAATAACTTTTTATGATGAGGACAGGAGCTTCTTTGGGTCATAGACTTTATAAATAGTGTACTAGAAAAAAGAAAACGGGGCCCTCACCTGGTGCCCAAAGAAGCCGCTCAACCTGGCACATGTAAGAGCAGTACAGGACATGTAGTACCGCACTGTACTGTAGAGAGGCGCTTCTAGACCATCAATCACTGCATGCACCTCACTAATACATGTAAGAGCAGTACAGGACATGTAGTACCACACTGTACTGTAGAGAGATGTTACTAGACCACCAATCACTGCATGCACCTCACTAATACATGTAAGAGCAGTACAGGACATGTAGTACCACACTGTACTGTAGAGAGAAGTTACTAGACCACCAATCACTGCATGCACCTCACTATTACATGTAAGAGCAGTACAGGACATGTAGTATCACACTGTACTGTAGAGAGGCACTATTAGACCACCAGTCACTGCATGCACCTCACTAATACATGTAAGAGCAGTACAGGACATGTAGTACCACACTGTACTGTAGAGAGGCGCTACTAGACCATCAATCACTGCATGCACCTCACTACTACATGTAAGAGCTGTAGAGGACATGTAGTACTGCACTGTACTGCAGAGAGGCGCTATAGACCGCCAATCACTGCATGCACCTCACTAATACATGTAAGAGCAGAACAATACATAAAGTACTGCACTGTGCTGTAGAAAGGCGCTATAGACTGCCAATCACTGCATTCACCTCACTAATACATGTAAGAGCATTACAGGATATGTAGTACCGAACTGTACTGTAGAGAGGCACTATAGACCTCCAATCACTGCATGCACCTCACTAATACATGTAAGAGCAGTACAGGACATGTAGTACCGCACTGTACTGTAGAGAGGCGCTATAGGCCGCCAATCACTGCACGCACCTCACTAATACATGTAAGAGTAGTACAGGATATATAGTACCACACTGTACTGTAGAGAGGCGCTACTAGACTGCCAATCACTGTTTGCACCTCACTAATACATGTAAGAGCAGTACAGGACATGTAGTACCGCACTGTACTGTAGAGAGGCGCTGTAGACTGCCAATCACTGCATGCACCTCAGTAATACATATAAGAGCAGCACAGGACATGTAGTACCGCACTGTACTGTAGAGAAGCGCTATTAGAATGCCAATCACTGCATGCACCTCAGTAATACATTTAAGAGCAGTACAGGACATGTAGTACCACACTGTACTGTAGAGAGGCACTATTATACTGCCAAGCACTGCATGCACCTCACTAATTCATTTAAAGAGCAGTACATGACATGTCATACTGCAATTTACGGTCACTGTTGCCAATCACTGCATAGACTTCATTAAAGATGTTTTTTCACCACAAAAATTATATATTTTTTAACATGTAGGGAAATGTATTACTATTATGAAATACATTGATGTGTTGATTTTGCTTTGTTCAGGAAATAAAGAAGATTTTATCTATGGCTTCTGTACACAAGTTTCTTTTTTGGTTACCCACTTTTTCCCCAAATTCCCCCTGCTCATCTTGTCTTCATTGCCCAAGCTGTCATCACCCAGTCGGACCACGGTGAATAAACCCCCTTGCTGAGTCTACCCCTTTTGAAGGGAGCTTGTTTACCTATTTTATTAATAAAGTTTTAAACCTTAGGGGCTCTGTAGCCTTGTAAAATGCAAATTTACAAACTTTCCTGCACTCTTTAAACAAAAATTTGAATAATTGGGGAAAAGCAGATTTATTTTGACAATAAATTGCTAAATACCTCCCCAAACCCAAACCCAAAAGGGGTCAACCTGAAGCTGGCAAGCCTTATAAAGGGGCCCGAAATTTTCCCGGGGGGTAGTTTCCCCGGGGTAGCATTACGAGAAATCCCCCCGGTTTTTTTGGGGGGCCCGGCCCCGCAGTTTTACCGGGGTCCGCTACCCGGGGGGTAAGGCCGCCCGGGGGCCCCCCCGGCAACAAAACATATATTTTCAGGGGCAGCGCTCCCCGGGAGATAGCACAGCAGAGCGTTTGCCGCTCTGCTCTTCCTCTCCCGGGCTCCCTGTGATCAGGGGGCGGGCGCGGTGAGGGTCAAATCATCCCCGCTGCCCGCCCCGGGCCAGAGGGGGCTGGAGGCGGCGCCATCGGGGGGAAGCGGGGGAAGTGAAAAAAAGTGATTTTTTTATTTTTTTAAACCTCCCTATCCTCCCTTAAATTTCCCCCCCTCCCCTTTCCTTTAGCCCCCCAAACCTCCCCCTACTACCCCCGAGCCTCCCTACAAGCCCCCCCCCCTGCCTATATACCCCCACCCTTTCCTACATGGGCCCCCCAGCCTCCCTACTACCCCCCCCACCCTCCCATTAAAACCCCCCCCTACCTATTTTTACCCCCCCATTTCAAATTTCCCCAGCCTCCTGCAAAAGCCCCCAGCCTGCCTGTATTCCCCCCTGTCTGCCTGTTAACCCCCCAGCCTGCCTTTATACCCCCCCAGCCTGCCTTTTATACCCCCCCCCCTCCCTTTTAAACCCCACCCTCCCTAAAAAACCCCCCAGTTGCCTATATTTTCCCCCCTTCTCCCTTTATATCCCCAGCCTGCCTTTTTTGGGCCCCACCCTGCCTTTTTACCCCCCAGCCTGCCTGTTTGCCCCCCACCTACCTATTAACCCCCCAGCCTCCCTATATTACCCCCACCCTGCCTTTTTTAATCCCCCCAGCTGCCCTACATACCCCCCCAAATCCCTCCTAAAATACCCCCCAACCCTGCCTAAAATTTTACCCCCCACCCTTTCCAATATCCCCCCCACCTCCCTATGTCCCCCCCAGCCTCCCATATACCCCCCCACCGCCGCATAGCCCCCAATTTGGCCTCATAGCCCCCAGCCTACCTAAAACCCCCCAGCCCCCTAAATAAAACCCCCCCACCCTCCCTATATATACCCCCCAGCCCTCCCTACTTTCCCCCCCGGGCCTCCTATATTACCCCCAGCCTGTTTTATATATCCCCCCTTTACCGCCAATAAACCCCCCCAAGCCTGCCTAAAATACCCCCCCCCGGCCTGTAAACCCTCCGCCTGCCACTTTAGCTCGGGCCCTTTGCCTAAAAGCCTCCCCCCAGCCTGCCTACGTAGCCCCCAAGCTTGCCTACATGGGCCCCCCCCAACCCCTTTCCTACAAAAGCCCCCCCCAACCGCCTTTTAAGCCCCCTAAACCCCCCTATATAGCCTCTAATTTCTGCCTGCTGGGGGGAATAGCCCTATAGCCCCCCCCCCGTGAACCTGTCTGTATTTACCCCCTTTACCCCCCCAAAAGCTTGCCTACCTTTTATCCCCCTAAAGGGCCTTCCGGGTCTATTTTTTATAGGGGGCCCCTTTAGCAAACCAAACCCGGCCAAATCCCTATATGCCCCCTATGGGGCCCACCTAACCCCTGTCTACCGGGTATGGCCCCCTTATACAAACCTAAACCCTCCCTTTTCCCCATATGGGGCCCTTTTTATTCCCTTTACCAAAACCCTTTGGGCCTATCGGGGCCCCCATATAACCTTTCAAAAACCCTTTCCTGCCAAAATGGCCCCCAAATTTTAGCCGGGGGGGCAGGTGCGGGAAAAAGTCAGGATTCTAAGTTATTTGTGTCTAATATCCAGGGACCAGGGGTGGGGGAGATTTCATATGGCGGACTGGCCCGGATGCGAACCAAGGGAAAGTCAACGACTCGTCAGAGAAACGTACCGGGGTAAACAAGATGAAAATTCCATTTTAATAACTTATAGGGCGCAGAGTCTGTGTACAAAGGGGGTTTTGTACCCCCTTTTTGGCCCTTTTTAATGGTGGTTATATACAGTTGCAAGCCGTTTTTAACTGTAGTTTATCACAATATGGCACTGAAAATGGTGGTTTTTTATTCAGTTGGGGGACCCCTGTGTAAAACCTTGGGAAAAAACCAAATAATGGTCATATATGGGGGGGTACTATTGGTTTTTTTTTCTGATCAGTTAATAGTCCCAAGGGGTATTATTAAATCACTTTTTAGTCATTTTGGCGGTAAAATTTCATGTTCCTTTTTAATTAGCATTATTAGTAATTTTTTGGTCTTATTTAAAGGGGGAAATGTTTTTTTTGGTAGCCGTATGAGGGTGGGGTTGATGGTGAGGTATTTGCCCCTTCTATTATTAAAAATTATCAAACAGCATGTCCTGGTGAATTTTCTTTGGTCAGGGGGGTTTGGGCGGGGGGGGGGGGGGGGGCAGTAGGGGGCCCCATCCAAAAGTTTTTTTTTGGGGGGGCCCTGGCTTTTTTAATTTTTCGCCCTGCGTTAAAACTACAGAAAAAAATTAAAAATTGTCCATGGTTTTTGGGGTTGGATTTTTAAATCAATCACATGAGCCACGGGAACCCAGCGTTTTTTGTAATGGGGAGAGTGGTTTCACGATTCAATATCCCAGGAAAAACCATTGTATGCTGGAAATAGTGTGTCCTGAGGCCACGGTTTCTTTGAGGGGGCGTGCTTTTTAAAATTTTCTTTAACTAAGATTACTTTTTAAAAAATGCCCCCATATTTATGGGGATATTAAAAAATTTTAAAACAAAAAATATTATCAAAATACTTATATTCTCGCCCGGGAATACCCCACTGCCGTGGGAAAATTTTTCAAACGTGAAAAAACCATTTTTCATAAAAAACCTCTAAGTATCCTAGAAGTGAGATCCAAAGAGAATTTAATCTCGCACAAATTTAAAAGTTATTAACACAAAGCCCGACAGGGGTTTTTTACCCATGGGCTCTCCATTGTTTTAGGGGGAAAATGGGCCCCGTGCCCGCTCACACAATAGGGCTGGGAGAACCCTGCAAAGATAAAACCAGGTTTTTGATTTTACATCTTTCACTAGAACATAGAATTAAATTTCCCCAGCAATAGACCCAAAGGGTTTTTAGTTTAAAAGGAAAGGGAACCCAATAGACAAGCAGGGGCAAAGAACGGGGCCTTGAGGCAGACATGCCCTATGTGCTGGGTATAGTGGGTTACACCAACAAGCCTCATTGCCTTGTCCATGGAATTTAGATACAAATCTGTAGAAGCAAACAAACATTTTTTATCTGAATGCTGCCCAACTGATGTTGTATTCCTTTCTATTGACGGGGAAAAACAAGGTCAACCCAAATTTAGCCAAAAAAGGAAGCAGGAAACCCACCAAAATTCAACTACAGGCACAAACAAATGATGGTTTAATGGGTTAGCTAGACTAGAAAAAAGGCTCTGGTTTAATATTAGAAACAGTGCCACCCTTGTACATAGGCTGTGTCAGGCATTGCAGCTTCGCCACATCGACTTTTTTAAAAAAGTGTTTGCAATTACTAGGCACATCCAACCCGTTTTTGAGTGGCACGTTTTTGGGAAAAAAAAGGGAGCAGACTTTCTTCTAATTTTTTTGATACCCCCCTTGTTGTAGCCAAAAGTGAAGATATTTGTGAAAAACCCGTGGGGCCCTTTTTTATGAAAACTGGGCCCCGGGGAGTAAGACTGGGCTTTGTTGCCATACCCAAAATCAGCAGCACACTTCTAGCACTAAAAAACTAACAAAAAGAACATAGGGAAATTTTTTGGAAAAAACATTTCCCGCTACTTAGAAAAACAAGAAAAATTTTGAGGTTCTTAGTTCAAAATTTTTTGATCAAAAAATTTTTAAGCCCACCTGCCAATTAAGGGGGCCCCATAAAAGTTTGAAATGGTTCCCACCTGTTTTTGAGGGGCCCTTTCTGATTGGCAGATGGGCTTAAGCAGAGCCTCCCTTTAAAGGAATTATGGGCTCCTGGGGGATTAGCCTCAGTGCCCCCCTGCCCCAAATTCAAGACATTTACACTAGGCCCTTTTCCTCGAAACCCCCTCCCCAAGCACCCCCCTTTTTACATGACACTTACAGTATGTCCCGGAAAACCTGCAGCCTACAAGGGCTTATTTTTGGGAGGGGGAGGTTTGGCCCCTTCTCCACCAAAGGTTTTTAACTATTTGAAACCTCGTTTAAAAAACCAAACAGATAAATAAGCAAAGCCAACCAAGGGATCCCGGGGATGTTTTTTGGAAATTTCCCGGGATAAAGCATATCCACCTGAGGCCCCCCAAAAAGTGGGGCCCCCCCGGCAACTGCCTTTGGTGTCCAAATTTTTTTAAAAAGGGGGTTGGGGTTTCCCGCTGTGTTGAACAAAAATGGGGAATTAAAAACCTCAAAAATGTTTCATGTATTTAATACAGAAATGCTTATCCAAAAAATCCCTATGGTTTTTTTTTATTTTTTTTGGTTTTTTTTTTTTTTCTATTTGTGGCTGCTGATATTGGAATTTTGGGTTTTTTTGTTACTGCCACCCAGTGTGCTCCTTGCCATTTTTCAAAAAAATTTTTTTTGGGTGTGGGGACCAAAAATTGTTTTCTAGATTATAGCCCATAGCAAAACCAAAACAAGCTAAGTTTTATTTTTCCCCGAGCAAATGTATGAAATGAAAGCAGAGCTCTGATTGGTTGCTATGGGCTCTGATTGGTTGCTATGAGCAACAAAGACAGCCTAAAGACACCATAAATGTGTGACAGATGCAGCTCCTACCTCTGAGACACCCCACTACGTTAGGAATGGGAGTCCCATTATCCATAAAGTATGCACACCCAGTGTGTACAACACCGACGTGTTTCCCCGAGTCTGTTAATACGATTCCTCAGAGGTAAAAAAAAAATCTTAAACAGATTCACTAAATAAATAAAGATACAAAAATGAAAGCCCACAATACAAAGGGGATATCAGTAATCCCTCCAGATGATAATGCGCCCACCCTGCAGATACAGGGAGATGAAACGCGTCGGGTGCTGTACATACTTGTGCATACTTTATGGAGTGCACACACCATGATGTACGTGTATTGTATGGCTTAATTTAAATATTTAAACCTGGCAAAAATCTTGTAAGGGTTGAATAGGGCCTACTAGGGCCCGTCATCGGGGCGCCCTTTTCGCAGCGGTTCCTCTGGAGGCTTGGTAGGATTTTCTAGGTAATAGAATCTGGATAACTACCAGTTTATTCCTGCATAGTAGAAGCAGTTTATTGTCTGCCAGGATTATAGAATCTTGTTTGGTTTCTTCATTTATAGCCCTTTTTAAATAAAACACGATTGGTTTCTGGGGTCACATGAGTAGAACATCTATATGTATTTTTATTTGAATACCAAATTAAATGTTAAAGGGGTTTTGCCAAGAAGGGATTTCCTCACCTAACAGACTGATACTCTGATCTAAAGTCTTGAGAAAAGGGGCGTTGTGTTTCTGTGTTTAAAAAAACAAGTACCTCCTCTGTGATGTCATCGCTCCACCTCCCATGCACACTCCCGAGGCTGATACTCAGTCTCTGTAGTTGAGTAAACATTGTTTGGCTAATCCGCAGAGGATAACTGTATTGTGCACAAGCTATACGGGTTTTGTTTCTCCCTCTTATCTGCTCAGGAGAGAAGATAAGTTCCAGGCTGGCAGCGTTCTTTTGTTCCTTCACGGACTGCTGCAGGGGGGAGAGGAGGGCTGAGCAGGGAGCCAGGGAGCGTCTGCATGTTTACTCAGATAATTACATTACAACCAGTGGATTCTCTATACAAAAGACACAGGCTCTTTTCTCCCACTCCCTTCAAAGCTCATTCATGTGCCCTGCCATCAGATAAGAAATGCAAACAACGCAAGCGCAGCCAGATCAGCTCCTGTCAGCTCTTGGTCGTAGCTAATGTAATCAGTCAGGAAATTAAGGGCATCCTAGTCAGGCTGTAGCTCTCACAGGCTACACTTTTAATAATCACATATATTTAGAAAAGTGATTAAATACCCATTTTGGAGGATCCCACATCAACATTAGATGGTGGCAAAAGCCCTTTAAGTTTTAACCACTCTATTTCATATAGTGATATTATGTGATTTTGATGTCAGATTTTGTTGACAGGTTTTCACTGGTATGTGGTTCCATTATCCCCAGTCCTCGTGTGTTCTGGCCATGTAAATGTGGCTCTCTCCATTCATTTCAGTCGGAGTACAGCTAAGCACACTTACACACTCACGCATAAAAATTTAATGTTCACTCTTTGGCCATGACACAAATGAGTGTGGAGGGTTCTCACAACAGGTGGCAACACTAGTTATACCTCATTTTAAGGTACTGAAAAGCATCTCTGACCCAAAGCTTTTCAAAAAACATAGAGCCACATGTATGAAAACTGTCTAGGTCTAAAACTCACTTTGTTGCCCATAGCAACCAATCGGAGCTCATAGCAACCAATCAGAGCGCTCCTTTCATTTCATATAGTGCTCTGGAATAATGAGAGGGGGGCTCTGATTGGTTGCTATGATCTCTGATTGGTTGCTATGGGCAATAAAGTGTGTTTTCGACCTAGACAGCTTTCATACATGTGGCCCATAATGTATATAATGCATAATATGTTTTTTTTTCAGAAAGAGCAACAAATGTAACTTCCTGTTCAGGCTGTGGGCGGTTCTACAGCTTCAGACTCCCACTTCCTGTTCAGGCTGTGGGTGGTTCTACAGCTTCAGGATCCCACGTCTTGTTCAGGCTGTGGGCGGTTTCTAAAAGCTTCAGGGTCCCTCTTCCTGTTCAGGCTGTGGGCGGTTTTACAGCTTCAGGCTCCCACTTCCTGTTCAGGCTGTGGGCGGTTCTACAGCTTCAGGCTCCCACTGCCTATTTAGGCTGTGGGTGGCTCTCACCCGGCCCCCTTCGTCAGGCTTTCCTACACCAGATCCACTTCCTGTTCAGGCTGTGGGCAGTTCCACAGCTTCAGACTGCCACTTCCTATTCAGGCTATGGGTCGTTTTACAGCTTCAGGCTGCCACTTCCTGTTCAGGCTGTGGGTGGTTCTACAACTTCAGGCTCCCACTTCCTGTTCCTGCTGTGGGTGGTTCTACAGCAGTGACTGACATTTCAGCTCTGCTATTCCTACCTGTGCCTGTTATAGGGACATTGGTGATGAAGGGGTTTTAACAGCAATTCCCAGCATCTTTAACTGAGCTCTAACGGGTTAAAGTTTGTCAGTAAGAAAAATAAATAAGATATAGCAGGGGTGACTTCACCAACCTGGCCAATGCTAGAGCAGAGAGAGGTGCTCAGCAGCCTAGGAAACCTTCTGTAAGCAAGCAGGGGATAAGAATTACTCTAACTCTGAAAGGAAGCAAAATCAGAACAGCAATGTATTTAGTAATATTAAATCTTCATTTACCTTTGCCGACATGTTTAAAATGAATCAATGTGATAGGAATACCCCTTTAAGAGTACAGACTGGATGGAGGAGTGGGATGCCGCTGCAGTATCTCTGCCTCAGTGTTTTAGTGAAATAATATTATAGGAGATGCAAAGCAAAATGAGAAAAGAGACATCTGATTTGACATCATGCAGCCCAGACATCATACCTGGAAGAACATGCCCACTTGTAGAGAGAAAATTAGCAAGGCCTCCCAAGCATCCCACTTTTGGGGACAGTCCCTATTTTATGGGGCATATTTCCCCATCCCTCTTTGTTCTATAAATGTCCTTCTTGTGTATAGCTATACCTGAAGAAAATATAGTTCTGTTAGTGAATCATAAGACTATGTTCACACGGCGTAATTGTGCCGCATACAGAACGCCCGCAATTACACCGGGTGATTTGGGAGTCGCGCTGGTCAGCCCGCCGGCCCCATTGACAGTCGTTACTCGCGGTGCATATTCGCCGCAAATAAATGACATGTCACTTATCTCCCCGCGTGTATAATACGATCGTATTGTACGAGCGGGGAAAGGAGGCATAATCCATAGTTCTCTATGAGAGCTATGGATTACCGTAATTTCGGCGCGCATCTCACCCATATTAGAGCGTAAATACGATGCGAAATGCGCGCCGAAATTTGACCGTGTGAACATACCCTAAGAGTTCTTCTTTCGCCATCCAAAAAGTTGGGAGGTAGCAGGGCTGAGTGAATCTTTGGATGCCGGAGAATGATAATGACACATTTATGGACATTTCTTAACTTCTAGAAAGGAATGATTTTTTCTGACATTTGTAGCAAATTTGGAAATACCACGTGGGAACAAATACAAAATCCAAGAGATTGCATCGGTCGCTCGTCGCTCCGGCTCTTGGTGACATTTCAGCCACTGCAGGTAATCTTTTCCACTAATCAAATATGAAGTTCAGATTCAGGTTGAATGGTTTAACAAATACCTTCATCTCTAATTACACAAAAGATTTACATTTCCAATAAAAAATTTATAAACATTTTGTGAATTCTTTTCACCCTACATTATGGGACGGATCATGAGAAGGAAGAGGTGGCTTTAAAGAGATTCTCCACCAAAAATGATTCTTCAAATATCTGGGTAGTAACATCAGCTGGGGTGTGGAATAATGCTACTCGTGTGTAGTCGCCCTTCTCTCTCACAACACATTGCCAGTTCAGCCGTCAGTTGAGTTACTTGAGACAGAATGGTTGCAATGCCCAACACCAGCCTTTCATGTGTTGATGTTAGGGGCTGGTTCACAGAAGTGTGTCGTCCATTGGTGGTATCTCTTGGGGTAATGTGAAAGAGGATCCCCCCAACTTATACTGCAAGGGAGAATGCCCATAAAAAGCAATAGAGCTAATATAGTCTTGCTTGGACTACATTTGACTGTTTGCAATGCCTAACACCAGCCTTTCATATGTAGATATTATGGGCTATTCACACAATTATGCCATGCATTGGTGGTTTTCCTTGAGATACCAAGCAACCCCCCACCCAATGGATACCGCAACAAAACCTCAGTCGGCCCATAAAAAGCTACAGAGCTTACTTAGTCTTGCTTGGACTACGTTTGACTGGTTACAATGCCTAACATCAGCCTTTCATATGTAGATATGATGGGCTGTTCACACAATTATGCCATGCATTGGTGGTTTTCCTTAGGTTACCATGAAAAAAGGTACCCTCCACCCAATGGATACTGCAACAGAGTATCAGTAAGTCCATAAAAAGCAACAGAGCTTACATGTTCTTGCTTGGACTACGTTTGACTGGTTACAATGCCTAACATCAGTCTTTCATATGTAGTATTAGGGGCTGTTCATACAATAATGCTGTTTGTTAGTGGTTTTACTTGGGATACTATGAAAAAATGTATCCCCAACAGATTCCACAAATAAGCCGCAGCAAGCTAATAAAAAACAATACCTAACGCAAGCCTTTTATATATAGAGGTAAGAGGCTGTTCAGAAGATTATGCCATATTTTGGTGTTTTTTTGCTTGGGGTACCATACAAAACATGGTACCCCTCCAATGGATACCATGAGGGAGCCTCAGCGGCCCTTAAAAATCAGCAGAGTAAATGTAGTCTTCCTTGGACTATGCTTGCTTTATTTTCCAAACATGAATGCGTTCCACATGGGACACAAAATCTTATTAGTCCATGCTTTTGTAACCGCACGTAAAAGCATATACCACCAGGAAATAGAACAGACATAGCAAATAGGATTATGTTTGCTTCATTGATTTTTGTGGGTCAAAAGTGGCTCTGCTACAGTATAGGTTACCTTTTTCATGGGGCCCTAATGGATACCAGCAATGGATGGCCACATGTGAATGGTTCCTGAAACCATATGTCCATCGCAACCAATAGGTCTCAGATATCTAAGTTCTTCTAAGGTCTAACTGGCCCTGTATTAAGAGTGCAGAAAGGGCAAGGAGCCAGAGCAGACAGTGCCAGACTGATCCACCAGGGTCCTTAGCTTGGGCCCAGTCTTTGGCACAATAATGGGCGCCAAAGGGCCAGCAAATGACAGTCCCAATAAAAGGTGGCTTTGGAGCCAATCTCTTGTTACAATGATAACAAAAAAATGGATGTGCACCTTCTGTGTAGAAAGAGGTAGATCCTCAGGACTATATCCTCTGGTGGGCACAGGAAACCTCAGTCTGACATTGTTAGCGTGCATCAAACAATGTTATATCTATACAAAGCATTCACACAACACCTGGAAACTCATTTATTCTGCCATATTTGCCCAACTGAACAAGAGTGCATAGCTCAACAGGACAACATTTTCATTTAATTGGTTGGAATGATAAGTGCAAACTTTTTAAAGTGGACCTCCATTAGCCAGAACAGAGAGTGGTTACAAAAAGCATCTCTACCCCTGGAGGAACTGATATGTTCATGCATTGCATGGCCAGCCCACTAATGTCAATGGATAATATGTAATATATAATATCTCCTGTAATGGCGCTGTAGGATAATTTAACACTTGCTCATAAGTTCTCCCACAGATTACTGGTGATCGCTGGGGTCTCCAACAGCTAAACAATTTGTGATCAGCTATTTTTTGTCTAAAGCACAAAACATGTTTATCATAGAAACCTTTAGAAATGAATACTGGATTCCTGCCTACCAGATGGTCCATGCCATGGTTTTTGAATTCCAATTCTTTTAAAATCCCAACAGTTCACAGCGTCACAGTTTTTCAAAGGCTTGGTTCACACGGCTAATTTGCGGCACGTAATTACGCCCCTAAATTACGCCGTGTGCCCGGGGGCGGGGCTGGAGCGGGGGCGGGAGCGGGTGGGCCGGCACCTCGCCGGCCCATAGACATTCATCACCAGCGGCGCGTATATGCTGCTGGTAATTCACATGTCAATTA
Organism: Phyllomedusa bahiana; assembly: GCA_025379985.1. Lineage (NCBI taxonomy): Eukaryota > Metazoa > Chordata > Amphibia > Anura > Hylidae > Phyllomedusa > Phyllomedusa bahiana. The sequence continues at coordinate 77,278 of JAODAL010007421.1, forward strand.
TCTCCCCCCCTCGGCGTATTCGCCGAGCAGGGAGAGGAGACGTAATCCATAGTTCTCTATGAGAACTGTGGATTACCGTAATGACTAGGACGTATTCAGCCCGTAATTTGCGCACTACGGCGCGTAATTACGGACTGAAATACGTCCAGGTTTAAGCCGTGTGAACATGGCCTAACTCTACAAAAATTGAGTCCCATAGGAGTAAGTGAGGGGTAAATAAATTTTCAATAGAAACTTATAAATGGAGTTGTCTCATCAGAGGACCGACTTTACTTTAAAAAGCGGTTGTCTTAAAGGGGTGCTCACTTCTCACACTTTGATGGGGGTCTGAGTATAGCCTGGCAGTGTGTTTAGCTCTACTCAATTCCCATAGAAAATAAAAGAGAGTTGCGCACAGATGCAGCAAGCTCTCTATTCTATACCAAGACTTTCGGGGGCTTGTTCCCGAGACCAATGACACTTTGATGGCATATCCTATCCATATGACATTAAAGTACAAGATGGGAAGTCCTATAGCTAGTATTTCATGCCATTGCAGAGAGGTCTCATGGGCAAAAGTAGAACTGTAATACATACTTGTGAATCCTCAAGGACCAATGAACAAAACCATCAAAATTACTCGTAGAGTTAGAGCTGTGGTGCTCGAAACGCGTCAGAAGGAGACGCGGCATCAGTTCATTTTTTAATGGATTTTTTATTAACGTTTGATCATTTTATTCTCTATTGGTGCTGGAGGATTCAAAAATTTGTAAAACAGATCTGTGTCGGAAGACTAAGAATCTACCATTGCAGCCCCATCGAACAAAAATGCCCTGTTTAAATAAACCAGTGAATGGGCATGTCTACTTCATTCAGTGGTATGGCACTAGTGGAGATAGCTCACTGTAACTTCATCAGTTCTATGGAGTTGAATGGAGTGGCAGCATACTTGCCCAACCATAGCGCCATGCAGATTCTTGTGATCGGTGGGGGTTCCAGCAGTGGGGTCCCCAGCGATCAGATGCTTATCACATGACTGAGTTAGCAGTTCATAATGGATTTTTATTAAAGTTTGATCGTTTTATTCTCTATTCTTGCTGGAGGATTCACTAATATGTATAACAGATCTGTGTCCGGTGACTGAGAATCCACCATTGCAGTCCCATCGATCACAAATGCCCTATTTAAATTGACCAGTGAATGGGCATGTCTACTTCATTCAGTGGTATGGCACTAATGGAGATAGCTAACTGTAACTTTATCAGTCCTATAGAGTTGAATGGAGTAGCAGCACACATGTTCAACTGTGCCATTCAAATTTTTGTGAATGGTAGGGGTTCCAGCAGTGGGGTCCCCAGCGATCAGACGCTTATCACATGACTGAGTTGGCAGTTCATAATGGATTTTTATTAAAGTTTGATTGTTTTATTCTCTATTGGTGGTGGAAGATTCATAAATATGTATAACAGATCTGTATCTAATGACTGAGAATCCACCATTGGAGCCCCATTAGTCACAAGTCCAATGTTTTAATAAACCAGTGAATGGGAATGTCTACTTCATTTAGTAGCCAACTGTAACTCCATCAGTCCTATAGAGTTACCTGGAGTGGCAGCACACTTGCCCAACCGTAGCGCCAATCAGATTCTTGTAATCGGTGGGGGTTCCAGCAGTGGGGTCCCCAGCGATCAGCTGCTTATCACATGACTGAATTGGTAGTGGGAAAAGCCCTATAGATTTGTGTTCCACTGGATGGAATGTCATCAAAAAAGGAAAGGGCTCCTAAATTCACAAAGATGCGAATTTTCAGCCATTCACTCATCTCTACTCTTTATCCACCAGACAAAGTATGAACATATTTTCATCTCCCCAGAAATGTCCACCTCCGCATTGAGAGGCAATGGCTGCCTTTCGAGAGGAAACCGAACAATGGTTTATTTCTCTGGGTCCGTGCCAGGTGCCAGAGAATCTGTCTTGGTCTTGATGTTTCTCATACCGCATTCTGTACGGCTTCTGTGAGGCAGGGACGGAGTGAATACTACAGTCCTTCTGATCTATATATATCATTAGACAGCAGAGTCCTGTTGGCAGATCTCCAGTCCTTTATAGCAGCGGTGTTAAAAGTCATGATGAAATATTTTACATGAAAAAAAGATAGAACCCTCGAAAGTGTCAGTTTTCTCGTTTATTTTGAGCCTTGGTTCTCTTGGCCGGTGATTATGAGACGGCTCTGAATTTAAGCTAAAGGAACTGTACCGTGAAAATTTCTCTAACAGCAAAATATATTAGCGAGTCAGCACCCATTATTGTACTGCTATACAAGGAGCGAGGCGGGGGAAGTTTTCAGCTTCTGTTAAAGGGAAACTAAATAATCAAAACTACTAAAGGAGTCTACACGGCTTCAATAGCTGTCAGCCAAAAGAGACCGCTACTTCTCCCAATCCTTCCATAAAATGGGGAATAAGGAGAGAGCCAGTGACTGACACCATTGGTGGTGGCTATTCTCTAAGGCAAGAGTCAAGTGTTAGAACTCAACGTACCCGATTCTTCTCTCTGTTGGGAAGGCCCCAATACGCCATATACCGTATGGACAAAAATCAGCTTGGTGGATTCCAACAACTTTTCCCCATATTTGCCAACCCTCCCATTTCTTCTGGAAGGGGCATTTATGCAAACCTCAACCCACAATGGCTGTTTCTGCCTAAATCAGGGTCAGAGTCTCCATCCACATGTAGTCTCCTCATGTCAACGACACTCTGTCTCCAACCTAGTGCCGGTATCTCCTGAAATTTACCTTGGGTATTTGATTTGAGGCAGTTTTTGTCACGTCAAGGGAGGTACAGAGAGCCCTGACTGGAAGCCAGCCCACTGTCCCTGCCTACTTGACGTGCTGCCCGAGGCGACAGATGCCAACTGGGCGACAGTCCCTGCGCTGCTAGAGTGCGGGGGGCCGTCAGGAGGAAGAATGGTCAGACAGTCCGGGTCAATATCAAATCAGGAACGCCAAGCCACAAATCAGAACCAGAGGGATAAACGTAAACAAGCCGGGGTCAGAAGCCAAACGGGAACGAGGTACCAAATCAGAAGACAAGCCGGGGTCAGGAGAACAAGTCGGGGTCAGGTACACAGAGAAGCAAATACAAAATACAAAACCAGTAATCAGGCAGCCAGGAAATATCGCAGGCGCAGCACTCAGCTTGCAGGGAGTTTAAATGTGATTCCCGGATACCGCTCCTGTAGCTGATTGGAGCGGCCTCCGGGTCCTCCCATTGCCGCGACACGCCCCCTGTCCGGAGTGGCTGGACCTCTGTCACTCACACAGCTCCCAGCAGACTGTCTATCAGGGTGGGGTCGCTCATCAGTTGCTGCAGAACATTGCTCCCTGCAAGCCGAGCGCCGCCTAACCCTGACAGTTCTCTTGAGCTCTTACTGAAAGGACCACTGACTTTGCTCTCTGATACTCGTCTGCTTCCCAAGTGCTTCTGTAAACTAACACCTTCACCTGTTTTTACCAAGATTCCCCTATTTCTGCGCTTTCTTCCGATGCTTTGGTGTCACCTACTATTGTGACCTACTGTCTTATAGGGAAATTGCTTGCTCTAGGTCTACACCCAGGAAGGGGGCAAAGTCTCTTGGAATCGGAAAAAAATAGGTTGGCAAGTATGTTTTCCCTAATGTCGGTATGGGCCTTAACACTCAACATGATCCATTCCTAGACCCTAAGCCAAACGGTGCATAATACAAAAAATTCTTGCATGTGTATCTAGGGACACATTAATATTGCCTTCCTTTCCTTTCGTATCCAGTCTTGCTGTATATAATATACACAAGAGCTAGAGTTTAGGCTGCTGGGTCTCTCACTAGAAGGGCAAAAGTATTCTTCAGCATAAACCTGTACCCACTGCGCTATGCTACAATGCCGGTAGCTACCCATCACTCAAAGGTTGGGAACTCTCAAGATCTTGTCACCTGAGTCTAGCACAACATTCATGGGAAAACTGTCCACTTTAAAAACCTCAGTTCACAAGGCTCCTCATTATAGCCCCACTTAAGTTCCTAGCAGAAACATGGCTCACAAAGCTCATATTCCCCACCACCAGATTGACAAACCATAAGGAAACCACCATGAATGTGCAACCCATACACCAGCACAATAATAGGACATCTCATGAAACAAGGGGTAATAACCTTTCATTTCTCAATTGACTTTAAAAGGGCTTTCTTATCAGACTGTTTCACACACAACTCTTGTGTTGTGCTGTTCCTCTCTTATTCCTACTGGAAATGCATTACTGAATCAGCCAGGTGTTGCCATTCCAATTTTCAAAGGGTATGTCCTGCACACACTGACAGCTCTGATTGGACAAAATCAGGCCGTGCAGGACATACCTCCTCCAAATGATAACACCCAAGTGACAAATTGACAACAAATTTGTAGAAGAAATAAGGGAATTACACAACATAGAGACCTAAGGGAAAATGCTATATGCTCAGCTCCTCTACTCTATCATATAAACCTATATATCACAGAGCTCAGCTTCTCTCCTCTATCATATAACTCTATATATCATAGAGCTCAGCTTTCCCCTCCTCTATCATATAACCCTATATATCCCAGAGCTCACTTTTTCTCCCCCTATCCCAAAAAACCCCCTATATAAAAACAGAGCTCAGCTTTCCTTTCCCCTACAATAACCCTATATATCACAGAGCTCACTTCCCCCTCCTCTAACCCCCCCCCCTAAAACCCCATAAATCACAAAAAAGCTCAGCTTCTCTCCCTCAAATTTTTGTAACCCAAAATATCAAATAGCTCCCTTCCCCCTCTATCATATAACCCTATAAAATCACAGGGGCTCAGCTTTTCCCCTCCCCTAATATAACCCTAAAATATCACAAAAACTCAGGGCCCCACCTCTATAAAATAACCCAAAAAACCCCAGAGCCGCTTCTCTCCTCATTATATAACCCATATATCACGAGGGTCAGCTTCTCTCCCTCTATCATATAACCCTATATATCACAAGCTCACTTTTTCTCCTCTATTATAAAAACCCCCATATACACAAGCTCCCCTTCTCCCCTCTACAAAATAACCCTATATAAACACAGAGCTCAGCTTCTCTCCCCTCCCATTAGTAACCCTATATACACATAGCTCATTCTCCTCAAACAAAAAACCCAAAATATCACAGAGCTCCCCTCCTCTCCTCTATATATAACCATATAAAAACAAAGCTCAGCTCCTTTAAACCCCTATCATATAACCCTATAAATCACAGAGCCAGGGCCTTTTCCTCATTAAAATAACCCATATATGAAAAAGCTCAGCTTTCCTCCCTTTTATCAATAACCCTATATAACCCAGAGCTCAGCTTCTTTTCCTCTATTATATAACCCTAATATCACAAAAGCTCAGCCCTTTTCCCCCCCTTAAACATGTAAAACCCCATAAAAACACAGAGCCAGCTCTTCTCCATATCATATAAACCCCTTTAAAATCACAGAGCTCGGTTTTCTCTCCTCAAACATATAACCCTATAATCACAAACCCCAGGCTCCTCCTCTATCATATAACCCTATAAATCACAGAGCTCCCGCTCCTCTATCATATAAACCCCATATATCACAGAGCTCAGCTTCCTCCTCTATCATATAACCCTAATATCACCGAGCTCAGCTTCTCCCTCTAACATTTAAACCCCCCTAAAAAAATTTTTCACAGACTAAAGCTCCTCTCCTCTATCATATAACCCTACATATCTGTAGGTGTAGGTGGTTAAATAGCACTGATTGGCCTATTTAGCTTCTTTCTGTAACTAGCTGAGAAATTCCAAAGAGCAGTGCAGGAGATCTATCTGTGAGTAAACAAGCCAATGAGGAGCAAATCCAATGGCTTATCAAAACAACAGCTAATCTTGTTAGAAATCATTAGTTTTCTCTGACAGTCCATTTATGCGGTGACGTAATTCTCTGCTCTCTCAGCTAATCAGATAACAGAGTATGGTCTGGTCAGGGCCGTTCCTAGGCTAAATTGCACTCAGGGCAAATTGAAGAAATTTTGCCCGCCCCCCGTAAAATAATGTGCCACAAAGTTTCAGCAGATGGGTTGGGCCCCTGAAGCCATGAAATCCCCCCCCTGTAACCGACAGTAGCCCCAGCAGCCATGATATTTGGGCCCCCTGTATAAAGTTGCCCTCTGCAGCCCTGCTATTTCCCCCCTTAATGCCCTCCAGTTGCTCCCGGTTGTGCCATTTTTTGCCCCCTGGGCCATTGTCCCCTGTAGCCATTTTTTGCCCCCGGTGGGCAAAGGGATAATAACAAAAAAAAAAACAAACTCACTTTCCAGGATCCCTGCAGGGGCCCCGGGCCCCGGGTTTAAACACTAGCTCCCGGGGTCCCCTGGGACGGGGGGCTGAGCCCAAAAGTGCCCGGCAGGGGGCGTGGTGAAAGAAGGGGCGCCCCCTGTGACGCTGTGTATGAATCAGAAAACCCCTGACTAAGCCCCGGATAAAATACAGGGAGGAGGCAGGGGGGAGGCTATCCGTCCCCCTCCTCCCGTACCGGAGCTGTACAAAGCGTGTGCAGCTGCTGGCTTTAAACTTTTCACGGCTGTTTTAAAGGGGAAATGTGCAAGTCTATTTTTTAACCCTGCTGGAGGGCAGGGAACCCCCCGGCGCCCCAGGCGATCGCCCCAATCCCCCCGGCCCCTAGGAACGGGCCCGGGGTTTTTGGAACTCAGGAAACCTATAGAAACTTGGGGCCCACTCAAACACAAAAAAAAAAAACGTTCTTATCTCATATTTAAAATTTAAATCTTTTGGGACCAGAAATATTAAAAAAAGTCTTCATTTAATTTGTCCCACCCATGCTAAAAGTTAATCTTTGTGGGCAAAAAAACCCCTCATCCTTGTTTTTCGGGAAAATATTTGGGGATTATTTATTCGGGAACCCCGGGAAGACCATTGTGGGGCAAAACCCCCGAAAACCATACACAACCAAGCGCTTTCATATACCATGTTGTGTTTTTAAAAATGTTTGTACCAACAAGTATGCAAATAGGAAGAAAATACGGGGGGAAGGGTTTTAAAAAGGGAAAATGTGTGATAAAAAAAAAATGAGCCCATTGTTTAAGACCTGTTTTTTATGTTAAACACATTTTTTAGGAATTTTTGGTTGTTTTTTTTTATTTTCATATCACTTTTAATATTTAATAATTCCTAATTCTTGCAGTTTTCATTTTGGCCCCACTAGGCCTTGTTTGCACGTTTTAACGGGCATCAAAGAGAGGGGCTTTTACAGTAGCTTTATGCACATAGGAGACTTAAAACTGACTCATCCCATTGGGCTTTTATAGGAGAGTTTTCTAGTTTATGATCTGTGGGCCTGGGAAGAAATTTAGTGTGCGGGAGGGGGGAACGGGGAACGTGAATCTATTATTTTTTTGACTGGTGGTCCTGTGTATCTTGGGGGGGGGGGGGGGGGGGGGTTATTTCCGGGGTACATTATTATTGTAGGTTTTCTCCCCTACTTCATTTCAAGTGGAGTTATGGTTTTTTTTTATCCCTTTTGTTACTATTCACCAAATGGGTTTTCCTTTTTAGTTTGACCCTCTTTGTGCTGATAATAGCAACAACGAGAATCTTTCTGTACAGAACAGGAAGGTTAAATAAATTAAAAGGCTTAGTGGGCCCAAAGTGAAAAAAAGCAGGACTTTAAAAATTATTAAAAAATTTTTGAAAGTGATATGGAAAATTAAAAAAAATATAACTAGAAATTCTTAAAAAAAGGTGTTGAACATAAAAAATGTGAGTTAAACAATAAGTCATTTTTGATGACACATTCCCTTTAACACAATTGTTATCGCCCAACCTCAGTGCATAGAAGGTCACATAATGAAACATGCCTACTAGTTTGGTATTGATCTTGACCTGCAATTAAAGGGTTTAGACTGTATTCTGGATGCCACTGTCACCCTTCATTTATCTGAAGCATAGCGGGGGAGGGGAGCCGCTGCTATTCAATCAGCATGCATTAATAAGACTAAGTGATCAGCAAATACACAGTGCAAAGAAAACTAATGTCACTTACTGCAACTGATTATAAAGAAGCCAAACAGCAGAGATGGCAGAATCGATTATGCAGGTTTGAGATTTGCATTAAGAGAATTTGTAAGGATTGATTATATATCCTTTAAAGAAGCAGAGCTTGCAGATTGATATGGAGTGCATTGATCCTGAATACCGGGGCCACAATCACATGATGTATGTGTCCCACCAAGAAATACACGTATCTGAAAACCAGGGCCTATTGCTGGATTTCTGACTTGTATTTAACTTTTTTTTATACAATTCTGAAGCTGTTTTGGACAAACATTAGCAGCATTTTATGGTAGGTGATATATACAAGTGCCTTTATATTTATTTGCCTAAATAAAATTGACACTTCATGGTGGTGAATGCCCAGTTTTTGTTTTCTGTGGCACATTTTTTGTGCATTAGCGCTGTTTTTTTCTCGTGCAGCTTTTTGCTATTACTGTTTGTACTGATAAGCAGATAAATATAACAAAGATAGATAGATAGAAACAGACAGATGTAAAAAAACAAAAATTTTAAAAGAAAATTAAAAAAGTAGATAGATAGTTGATAATAGATGATAAAAATACCGGCCCGGGAGAGAAAAAGGGTTGGACTTGTGGAATGGAAAATGTTTCTCTCCCAGTTGGATAAAAACAATTTATTTTTAAAAACAGTATTACCTCGCGTTTGGGCCCCTATACTAGCGCTTCTCGGGGTGCAAAATCCACAAGGAAAAAAAAAATTTTAAAGGAAGTTCTAATGAAAAATTGGGGCGACAAATGTAAACTTCTTCACTAGATGGTAATTGTCTAAGAGGATGCATTCGATTGGATCTCTAGTTTCGTCTTTGTGAAGACTGACAATTCTCAAAACAGATAGGGGGGGGAAGATAGGAAAAGATAGAAGATAGATAGTAGATATGGGATAGAAGGGGAAGGATAGATAGATAGATAGACAGATGATATATCTGTGATGTGTTTTTTTAATTATTTTAAATTACATTTAAAATAGAGTTTTGCTGACAATTAGTATTTTAATGATTAAGTTATAGATTAGATGGATATGAGATAGATAGATTTTTAATTAAAAAAATTTTTAAACTAGTAAAAAGGAGAAGGACATATTACAGTTAGACAGACATATGGTATTTTGATAAAAAAAATATATTTGTGTTTTGTGCTATTTCAGTGTTATTTTAAATTACATTTTTTAAGTATATTTTTAAATGCTTTCATCAGGGTTTTGCTGACAATTATTATTTTTCACATAATCTTATAGATCAGACGGACAGATAAATATGCATAGATATGTTAGTTAGTTAAAAAAATAGCGATTATTTATTTAGAATAATGAAGATAGAACAAAAGATATAGATAGATAGATAGATAGATAGATAGTAGATAAAATTGATAATGGGATAGATAGATAGATAGATGAAAATAGACAGATGTAGAGATAAATAACTGATAAGCAGATAGATGGATAGACAGTGGATAAAGAAAGAAAGAAAGAAAAAAAACAGATATAATATCGAAAAGCAGTTTGAAAAAGGAAAATGCTGAGATAATAGATAGATAGATTGATAATAAAAATAGATAGTAGATAGATAAAAAAAATAGACAGATGTAGGTAGATATGGGATAGTAATAGCTGAAAAGCAGATGGGATGGAAAGAAAAAAGGAAAAAAAAGAAAGAAAGCAATGCGAGAGTGGATGATACATTGATAAGCAATCAATAACACAGTGTGGTGGTGGGGGGGAAGTGTAGATTGAGGTTTGATGGTTCCAAACAAACCTTTCCTTACCAAAAATTTCATTCTGGGTACATAATGTAAAGCCGGTCACCTAATTTTTGGGGTTTTTTCTTGCCTGTTACCCAGTAGACCTTCTTTGCCAGCATAAGCTTTTCTCTACATGTGGAGGGACAAAACCCCCAAACAGTGTCAGGAACCCAAACTGGCATGGCTTGAACCTATTTCACATTTCAAAAAGGTCGGAGTCAGTTGACTTTGGGGTTGCTCATCCATAGAGGGTCTTTTCCCATTAGCCTCTTAGAACACCCAGTAGGATTACTCTGAAAGCAACTGCACCCAGTGGTGTCTATGGGCCCAGAGGTTGGGGGAGCAGTCAACTTGCAAAAATATGGTCTCTTTTTATAGTGAAAAAAAAAATGGGGCTTTTGGGATCTTACTTTTATGTGGATTATCTGTTGTATGGTGTATTATTTTTCCTTTAAGGATGTCTAAAAAAAATATTTTTGAGTTGTTTATCCTTAAGTGGGGTGGAGTTACAATACTGGACACAACCCTGGGAAAAGAGGGGCTGTCTTTGGGCAGCAACCATGTTTTTCTATTTTTTTTCTATTTGTGTTTTTACGTATTTGGACCATCTTATTGTGCTATTTGGCACTTGTTACGAATAGCAAGGATCTCCCGTCTGTTTTGTCTTCTACTTCTAATTAGTTTGTTTGGGGTAGTTGCATAGCAGCTGTCTCCTATGTGATCTATCAGGGCAGATCAGCTGCCCATGCTGCACAGCCAGGCCTTGTTAGAGTGGGAGTTGCTAATTGTTAGCTTTTCTATAAAGCTCCCTGGTTTCGTCAGCATGATGCAAATTATAACATATGTTCTATGCGATTATGTCCAGTGGTTTTGCTGTGTATTCTGTACCTAGTAATCCAGTATCTTGATTATTAAATACTTAGTCTAGCCCAGACTAAATTGGGAGTTAGGGTTAGGGTTTTTAGACATTTTTAGGTATAACTTGCCTCTCCATGGAACTTCTAGATTCATCAGTGCCATCGTTCCAACCTAACTTCTACTCTAAAGTCACTTCCAGTCTAATGTGCCATGGGACTAGAAGTGATGTCAGAGCAATGTTAAAGGGGTTGTACCATTACATTAAATGGTCTCCAGAATAAGGAGACAATGAAAACAAGCAATTGGATGTCATTAGCAAAGCTGTCTTGTTTTCACTGTCTCCCTTATCCTCATTTTCTGTAAACACTGTTGCCCAGTGCCGGTCGGATTCCTCCTCCTTTCATTTCATTGGCTGATGGCTCTACTAATTTACATTCTTTCTGGCCCCCGGTTGTATTCACGGGAGCGTGCGATACTGCCTCTCTCACTCAGAATAAGGGGTCGGCAACATTTCACTCCGCAAAGCCAGCAGCTGCACAGTAACACTGCAGCTGCTTCTACAATCAGAAAACAGTAGAATTGTGCCCGGTGCCTAATGCTCCGACATGTAACATAGAAGGGAGACAGATCTGTGCTGATCTATATGAGTTCATAGAAGACTGGATTCAACTGAAACAAACCTCCAGCTGTGAGAGGAGAAGAGATCAGTACTCTGAGTTCATAGAAGACTATCTAGACTGAATGCAGGCCTGTGGTATGTAAACAAACAGCTCTTACAAAATAAGACTGCATAGGGAGCGGAACGACACAGTGACGTGTGGACTCAGACAGAGAGGGGGGATGTGCTTTCCTCTCCCACTGATCTCAAACACACTGATTCAGGAGCGAGCACTAACAGTGAAGGGAGGGGGATGATATCATCCCCCTTCAGTTAAGAAACACCCAGCTGGGAGGGGATGAAACGCCCCTGGATTTTAGGAACTGTGAAACTGAAAGTACAAGGAAACACATGAACTGATGAAGCGATAAATCCCCTTTAAGTTATCCATAAAAATCTTTAAAGACCCTAGCTCCAACATAAGGTTAGGGTTTCAGTTGTTATGGTTTTTGTTGTTTTATACCAAAATTCGATTCAGATCTAAACAGAAGCGCTCACATTCGGGTAGAATTTTACTTTGACCCAAATCTAAAGTGCAGCGCTACTGAAAAGAAAACTCAGAAGAGAAAAGGAAATGTAGGTGTAATAGGAAGATCAAAAGATTTCAAGGTTTTTTTCCTTAAAAGGGTTTTCTCACCATGCAGTTTCACAGACCCGCAGCCAGCTTTAGACTCGCACTTCCTGGTCTGGCTGTGGGTGGGTCTACAGCAGTGATTGACATATCAACTATGCTATTCCTGTTACAGTGACATGACTTCAGGAGATTTATAAACTCTTGCACACAAGGCTACAGAGCTCTAAAGAGTGAAAGTGTCTCATGTACTTATATAAATAAACCTGTTGCTGAGTTAGAGATAAAATATGTGTGTGGCGTCCACTGACGCGTTTCAAGCTCAACTGAGTCCTTGTTCACAGCTGCAATGAAAAGGGACTCTGTCGAGCTGGAAACGCGTCAGCAGACACCACAGACAGATTTTATCTCTGTTTGGACGTTATGTCTGCAATAAAGAAATAAGGCTTTTTATGCTGGGCCTGTCACAAATTTTGTGAAATAAGCTGTGGAAATAGCAGGGCTGATATGCCAGCCACTCTGTGAGCCTGAAGCTGGCTGTGGCTCTGTAAAACAGCATGGTGACACAAACCCTTTAATAGTATTCAGATATTTGCAGCTCGTGGAGCAATCAGATAAGAGACAGAGGAGAGAGAGGTGGGGAGAGACGGTCCGTAACCAAAATAAACTTGTGTGCTCTAAAAGGAGATAACATTTTCTTTATCTCCAGAACAAAGCAAAATCAAAACCGCAATGTAAATGGTAATAGTCTTCATTTACCTTTCACTACATTGTAGTGAGAAAACCCCTTTAGTTTTGGGGAAAAAAAAGGTACCAGAAAAGTGTAAAAGCTATGTTTTACATCATGATTTAAACATCAGGTCCTGTTCTGATGATATGTTCCCTTTAATATCCAGGTCCTTCTAGCTGTGCCGGAGCCGCTCAGCACCGTCTCTTTACTATGAACCAGATTCCACACTGCTCACATTTCAATCTTCAATGAAATCAAACACCACAGTGGGGAGAAACCTCATCATTTCAGGGTATATAAAGCTTTATGCTGATAAACAGCCATCCCAGCTACATGAAACATCCATTAGTAAAAGCTATTAATATCCTATGGAGTAAGCGGTTACTTGCAGTCATGCTTTACTCGCCTTAATAATAGTTGTCTCCTCCCTATTAGGACCTTCCTGAGTCAGGCATGTTTATCTGCTAGAAGGTCAATGCATAGGACCATTACATTAAAGTTTCATGCATGTTAATGTTTGTGCTCCTACATTATGCCCCTTTGAAGTCTTATTCTTCCATTAAACAGCAGCTCACAAGTCTTGTAATAATTTATAGGCAACACTACAAGGAAGATTTTTTTTTGGCCATGAACAGTTCTCTGTGCAATGAACATTTCTATATGACATTGATGAGCGTCAACCCATTTCCTTACACCCTAAAAAGGGAGGCTACCCAATCTGGCACTGTGATCTAGCAGGCAGAGCTGAGAGCAGCTACAACGAGCAGCAGGGGAGTAGGTACAGGGGGTGCAGAGGTAAGAGTCGTTAACGGGCCCTGTAGCCTGAGGTGGCCCAAAAGCCCTTCTGCCACATAAGGAGACACCAACATTATAAATAGCACATGGCAGCTGGGGAGCCCCATTTCACTTTTTGCACTAGGGCCTGGAGTTTCAAGCAGGGCTGTGGAGTCGGAGTCGGTGCCTATTTTGCAGGAGTCGGAGTCGTCATAAAATGGACCGACTCCCAAAATATATAATAAGTTGGTCCAGTTAGTTCGATGCAGTGCAAAGAGCAAGAGGAATTGGGTGTGGCCAGTGCTATTGCTCCCATATCTTCAGTCTTATCACATGAGGAGTGTAACTGATGACATGGAGCAGGCAAAGCGCCTCCCCAGGGGGAAAGATTCTGCTCGCAGGGCAAACATATTTCAGCAAAATTTTTCACCTGCTTTCAAAGAAGTAGAAGAGTTCAACCATTCATCAAAACTGCCTGTGGCTGAGGCAATTCCTTTATACCCAGACATTGTTAGAGATTTTTCCCCTGTGGTCACCGCTTTGCCCCCAACCCAAGTTAGTGTAGAGAGGCCTTTCTCTAGCCTGGAAAAAATGAGATCAGATGTGAGGTCATGTATTCAGGATCTGATGGAGGTGATACTGTTTCTCAGAACAAATTCATAAACTCCACAAATGTTATTCAGGACGTTTCTGTTGAAAATGTTTTTTTCAAACTTACTTCAGCGTTTTGCATATTTCCAAATTATTAACGTTTTTTGTGTTCTAAAGTTGTATCTAATAAATATATTTTATGTTCTACCTAAATAGCTCGATTATTGTATCATAAGGTGAGAAAAGGCCGGATGTTACTATCTTACTACAGTAAAGTTATCACTTAAACATGCGCCATGTATGAGGGAGTTGGAGTCAGTGTTAGGGAAATTGAGGAGTCTGAGTTTTGGCTTACCAACTCCACAGTCCTGTTAGCAATGCTAGAAATTGTGGGGATGAATGTCAGTAAAATGAATGCTCAGCAGTCTGACAGATTTCATGTCCAGCTGCAGGAACTGCGGACAGTGGAAACATTGTGAGACCTTTACTTGAGCAACAAGATATTTTGGTTTTGGTTTCCATAATCAGAGAACACGGCCTAACAGAGGTGAATATACATATTACAGTCTCTGAGGGAAGCAGGTTACTACATGGACAACCACAGAACTTTTCCATATTTTTGGAAAGGATTACCCAACCCTCTTGGACCATTGACATAATAAGATTTTACTAGTATGAAACAAATGTTGAAATGTTCATAACAAGCAAAATGGGACCTCATATGGAGATTGTCCATCTAATAGGAGGCCTTCAACCCCTAATTAATAGGCCATATATAGGACCCATCAGATAGTAGCACCACCATTAACAAGAGGTGAGGGGTTTGTCAAGAGTGTAGCCCTTGGGAGTAGCAATTACAACCAGGCCCCCGTGTTTGACAGAGTCTGGGGGTTTCTCTGTCACATAAAAATATGCCAGTATTATATATAGCACATGGTACGCAGGGCCCAGGAACAGACTTAGGGCCTCATGAATAAAAACAGTCTAGAACTACGACTTTTTCTGTTACCCATACCAACCAATAAGAGCTCATGTCAACCAATCTGAGCTCGCCTTTAATATAGTGCTTTCTAAATATAAAAGCTGAGCTCTGATTGGTTGCTATGAGCTCTCATTGGTTGCTATGAGCTCTCATTGGTTGCTATGGGCAACAAAGAGAGGTTTAGACCTAGACAGTTTTCATACATGTGACCCTTAGTATATGGGTACGGAAGCTTTCAGTTCTGTCTTTAATTTTTTTAATACATTTTTTTCGAACTTGGGTGACTGGGTCCACCAGTGGAGCTGATTTTGGGGCCCACCAGTGGAGTTGATTTTGGGGCCCACCAGTGGAGTTGATTTTGGGGCCCACCAGTGGAGATGATTTTTAGTTCCACCACTGGAGTTGACTCTTGAGACCCATCAGTGGTGTTGATTCTTGTGACCCACCAGGGGAGATGATTCTTGGGCCCACCAGTGGAGATGATTCTTGGGGCCCACCAGTGGAGTTGATTCTTGGGGGCCACCAGTGGAGTTGATGCTTGTGACCCACCAGTGGAGATGATTCTTGGTGTCCCACCAGTGGAGATGATTCTTGGGGCCACCAGTGGAGATGATTCTTGGGGCCCACCACTGGAGATGATTCTTGGGGCCCACCACTGGAGATGATTCTTGGAGCCCACCACTGGAGATGATTACTGGGGCCCACCAGAGGAGATGATTCTTGGGGCCAACCAGTGCAGCTGATTTTTGGGGCCCACCAGTGGAGATGATTCTTGGGGCCCACCCTACAGCTACTCTACATGTCTGCACATACTGCACGATTCTTGCACTCAGCTTGCCCTTCTCTACCATTTTCCCTAAAAGCAGCTCCAGGCCTGTCATGTCCAAGGGCCCACCAAACCCAGGAGCCCACCATGGATTTCCCCATCTCTTCTGTGGGCCAGTCCAAGCCTGTCTATATCACAATGTTACATGAGAAGCCATGCTGCTCTGGATGCAGAGACACACACACTAAGAGTAATCAATGATTGTCAGGAGTAGGATGGAATCCTCTAAGATCATTGAGACAGAAGCACTTCATATTGATCAGGGAGTTCACTGTCTCCCGAGATTCCTTCACCTGACTATATTCAGAACATTAATAGCATTTGTAGCAGTGCTCAATGAAGGCTTTCCAGACAGGGTGTCTATTTGAAGAAAACCTACCAAAATAATATATTTAACATGTCATTTTCCCCTTTATAAATGTGAGGAAGAAGTGGTTTAACACCTTATTTCTATACTGACATTACAAGCCCAAAGCCAGAGACTGCACTACTGATGAAACAGTCTATCTTCTGTCAGCTGCAATGTTTAAGGAGAACCTAAACACGTCTGGCTCTGTTCAAGCCAAGTGGGACATAGATATTTGGTGATTTCAATGCTCCATGGCAACATGAAATGAGGAGAAGGCATAGTATAATCTCAGTAGTGCAGCCTCATGCTTTGGGCCTGTTCGTTTAGGCAATCATATTTCAGAATAGAAGCAAGATATGACGAAGCAATTTTCACAATTTTAAAGTACACCATAGGAACTTTTAGAAAATTAATCTGGTAGGCTTCTCAGGTTTAGAAATCCTATTTTCATCTACTCTGTTAGGAGATTCAGAATTATTAGAGAGGGGTCCCATAATCAGGATCATCCTCTCTTGGCCAGTGAGTGGTTAAAATGAGCGTCTATTGCTCTGGAGGACCTGTCCTACACTGCCTTATACAGACAGCCTGTTGGTTTGAATAGACACCGTGTAATGCTTGAACACTTACTGCCAGGTTTTCCCAAAGAATACAGATAATTGCTGTGGCTCCCATCGTGAAGACACCAAACAACAGATAGGAACTGTCCTCAGTGGAGAATTCCTTTAAGTTACAGACTTGAAACAGAGGTTGTGAACTCTAAGTATACAGGTTTAGAGTGGGATCCAGTCTCTATAATGGCATTTTGTCTTACATAAAATGTGTAATTGCATATTTCCAGAAAAGGAACATGAAATACAGTTGGTACGGAAAGTATTCAGACCCCTTTAAATTTTTCACTCTTTCTTTCATTGCAGCCATTTGGTAAGATCCCAAAATTACACTCTGCACCCCATCTTGAAAGAAAAAAAACAGAAATGCAGATATTTTTGCAAATTTATTAAACAAGAAAAACTGAAATATAACATGGTCGTAAGTATTCAGACCCTTTGCTGTGACACTTATTTTTAACTCACATGCTGTCCATTTCCTTCTGATCCTCCTTGAGATTGTTCTACTCCTTAATTGGAGCCCAGGTGTGTTTAATTAAACTCGTTGGACTTGATTAGGAAAGGCACACACCTGTCTATATAAGACCTCACAGCTCACAGTGCATGTCAGAGCACATGAGAATCATGAGGTGTAAGGGACTGCCCAAGGAGCTCAGAGACAGAATTGTGGCAAGGCACAGATCTGGCCAAGGTTACAAAAGAATTTCAGCAGCACTCAGGGTTCCTAAGAGCACAGTGGCCTCCATAATCCTTAAATGGAAGAAGTTTGGGACGACCACAACTCTTCCTTGACCCGGCTGTCCAGCCAAACTAAGCAATCATGGGAGAAGAGCCTTGGTGAGAGGGGTAAAGAAGAACCCCAAGATCACTGTGGCTGAGCTCCAGAGATGCAGGAGGGAGATGGGAGAAAGTTCCACAAAGTCACCTATCACTGCAGCCTCCAGCAGTCGGGGCTTTATGGCAGAGTGCGGCCGGTGGAAGCCTCTCCTCAGTGCAAGACATAGGAAAGCCGCAGACGGAAGCCTCTCCTCAGTGCAAGACATATGAAAGCCGCATACAGTTTGCAAAAAAACACATGAAGGATCCCAGACTATGAGAAATGAGACTCTCTGGTCTGATGAGATGAAGATTGAACTTTTTGGTGTTAATTGTAAGCGGTGGAGAGAACCAGGCACTGCTCATCACCTGCCCAATACAATCCCAACAGTGACACCTGGTGGGGGCAGCATCATGCTATGGGGACAGGGACAGGACGACTGGTTGTAATTGAAGGAAAGATGAATGCGGCCAAGTACAGAGATATCCTGCATGAAAACCTCTTCCAGACGCTCTGGACCTCAGACTGGGCCGAAGGTTCATCTTGCAACAAGACAATGACCCTAAGCACACAGCCAAAATAACAAAGCAGCGGCTTCAGAACAACTCTGCCAATTCCTGACTGGCCCAGCCAGAGCCCTGACCTGAACCCAATTGAGCTTCTCTGGAGAGACTTGAAAATGGCGTCCACCAACATTCACCATCCAACCTGAGGGAACTGGAGAGGATCTGCAAGGAAGAGGCAGAGGAGCCCCAAATCCAGGTGTGAAAAACTTGTTGCATCATTCCCAAGAAGACTCATGGCCGTACTAGCTCGAAAGGGGCTTCTACTCAACACTGAGCAAAGGCTCTGAATACTTAAGACCATGTGATATTTCAGTTTTTCATGTTTAATACATTTGAAAAAATATCTACATTTCTGTTTTTTTCCTTCCAAGATGGGGGGGCAGAGTGTAAATTAATGAGCAAAAAATGAACTTTTTGGATCTTACCAAATGGCTGCAGTGAAAGAAAGAGTAAAAAATGTAAAGGGGTCTGAATACTTTAGGTACCCACTGTATAGTTATCCATTGGGGGGTTTTCCCATCTCATAATTAATAGCATACTGATGATACTATATTGCTAGAATATGCCGTCACTTCATGATCGTTGGGGCTCTGACCGCTAGGAACCCTCAGTGATTGTTAGAATAGGACCTTAATGTAGTTCCCAGTACAACCTGGAGTCATTGTGCAGGAGAAAAATAGTGATTGTTGGAGGTTGGACTCCCATCAATCATAAAGTGATAGTGTACCCCAGCAAATTGGCATCACTTTATGAGACAGAACTACCCCTTTAACTTTTTTTTAAATTATTATTAATATTCCTGCAAAGCGTGACCAATGTATCATATGGTAGGAAACTTATTTGAATAGCATGTAATACCAGGGTCGTAACTAGAATCCATAGGACCCCATAGCAAAATGAGATGGGGTCCTAAAATATAATGACATTAAACTAAAACAGCATAATGTGCTGCGAGAAACGTGTCAAGTATTTCATTGAGTGTAAAAGGTTTTTAAACTCTTTTATGAAGTTTTAATAGAATAATAACCTTTAATATAGCAATTTATATCACCTGCCAAGGCTTTATTTCTTATAGTAGGTGCCAGGATTCTATTTTTTAGCGGTAATTCCTGGCAAAATTACAATTCTGGAGCCTCTTTTCTTATATCTCTGTGTCATGCTGTTCCTCTGTTACTCCTTCTTGAAATGTATTACTGAATCAGTCAGCTGGGGGTTACCATCCCAATGTTCAAAGGGGAGTGTCCCTACACACTGAATGTCAGCACTGATTGGACAATGTCAGACTATACAAGCACACACTCCCAAAGGGCAACACCCAAGTCACAGATTCAGTAATAAGTTTCTCATGTATCACAAGGCATTATGGGAAAGGAGCTGAGAAGCTCAAGCGCCCTCTAGTGGATGAAACAAATCCTCAATTTGCTTTTGACCCACTGAGTCTTGAGAAAGCAAACAGGGATATTAGCCAAGCCAGCATCACTCATCTGCAGACAGCTGTTTCGGGATTTTTGTCCCTCATCAATGCAGAGCAGAGCAATACTGGCTGGCTGGGTGGGAGGCAATGATTGGCTCAGAAAGGGGAACATCTCTCTTTGAGGAGAACATCTTACGGTGTGTAGAGTTTTAAATTGCCTTTTTGCCCTCTACTACAGATGCTTAGCAGAGGGCAAAAAGGCAATTCAAAACTCTACACACCGTAAGGTGCTCTCCTCAAGGAGAGATGTTCCCCTTTTTAAGTTTCTAGTAGGAATAACAGAGGAACAGCACAATATAAGAATAAGATATTCAGCACCAGAAATGTTATTGTACAGGAAACACAAAGATTTACTAGAACAGACCTGTCCGGAGATGTCAGAGGACCTCTTTAAAGTGTCCTGAAACTTAGAACTTCATAGATATCCTTTGTTAGCAGCTGGAGGTGGTGGTATTACAGTTAATACCTGTCGTGCAGGACGGGCCTGTGAGGGTGACCACCTTACTGGAGGGGAATGAAACACACTGCGTGGCAGGAGACGTCTCTGGTCGTTTGCCAGGCGATAGTGGGGCGACTTATCTACTGGGTCTCTGAGCAGCTGCACTGATCGGATCAATGACATGTCTGCCCTTAAAGGGGTTATCTCGCCACAAGGATTGCTTTTTATGTTAAAGATCTTGCAAAAACAAGTCACCTTGCAACATATGTCTATTAACAGTGTCCTACCTAATCCTAGATATCCCCTCTTGTATGGGCTGCATCAGCACCTGAGGTTGCTATAGCTACAGACCTGTTTGATCTCTCCTGATAGGCTGCCAGCACTGGTTGCTATAACTACAGACCTGTTTGATCTCTCCTGATAGGCTGCCAGCACTGGTTGCTATAGCTACAGACCTGTTTGATCTCTCCTGATAGGCGGCCAGCACTGGTTGCTATAGCTACAGACCTGGCTTCTACCGCAGCCTACTGGAAGTCAGTAAACACCCCCCTGAATTCAAAGTGAAACCAAGAAAACAAGACTGAGGTAAGATGAATCAATGTAGTGAGCCAACCCCATTAACCTCCAGGTCTCCCATTGTGGGTACAGTATTTTAGGATCTAAGTGCAGCCATTGCTGTAGCCTACTCTTTTACACAACAGGCACTTTGCATGTCTGCATCTTGTCCCTTTAAGGCTTAGTTTTGCTCGTTTTGCTTCTAAGTGGCAGAATATTAAAATATGAAGAAGAGATTGCGGGAATGAAATTAACTTTCTTATTTCTTGCCTCACAGCAGAAGCCCTGGTGTTACTGGTTCAATCAATTAATGACCTAAAGGACAGAAAATAGCCTCCACGTCACGTGCTTGTAAATGAACTAAAACACTTTACACCATTTACTCATGACCGGAAGCGAGCGGTGAGCAGAGATCTTCTAGGAGATTGTATAAATGTACAGACCCCAGTTACATGTCAAGGATGTGAAGGAATATTTCCCATCTGTTCTCCAGCGTTTACAGCAAAAAGTCATTACAACAAGGTGGAGAAAAATATTCTGTAACAATCCAATAATGCGGCACAAGACATCCGGACTATCAGGCTGATGTGATATCTAGTGCCGTAGAAAAAGGATTATGCACAAAAGACACATCGTGTGGTAACTTTCTATCAGGTCCTAATTTGTATCCATCACCCAAAGTCACGATGCAACATATTTAGCCATTCCCCAGCCTATCAGGGTGAGGAACTTTGCTTATTCATTTTTGTATAGAGAATTAATTGATGACTCCCAGTAGACCCAGAACAGTGATTCAGGACACATTTTAGTCCCAAAGCTCTGTATTCAAAGGGAAGAGGGAAAGAAGGAATTAAAGCGCCTTCTTATAGTGTGGATCATGGAGACTTTCTGAGTCATTCTGGGTATAATGGCTCTTTAAATCAGCCTGGATACACAAAAAATCAAGTTAGAGCAATCAAACAGTGTTTTACACCAATACTCATTGTATCTAAGCAATCTTTACCCAACACTTACTTTATGGTATGTATGTATGTATGTATGTATGTATGTAGGGATGGATGGATGGATGGATGGATAGATAGATAGATAGATAGATAGATAGATAGATAGATAGATAGATAGATAGATAGATAGATAGATAGATAGATAGATAGATACAGTCATATGAAAAAGTTTGGGCACCCCTATTAATCTTAATCATTTTTAGTTCTAAATATTTGGGTGTTTGCAACAGCCATTTCAATTTGATATATCTAATAACTGATGGACACAGTAATATTTCCGGATTGAAATGAGGTTTATTGTACTAACACAAAATGTGCAATATTAGTTATTAGATATATCAAATTGAAATGGCTGTTGCAAATACCCAAATATTTAGAACTAAAAATTATTTAGATTAATAGGGGTGCCCAAACTTTTTCATATGACTGTAGATAGATAGATAGATAGATAGATAGATAGATAGATAGATAAAGGTAGACAGACAGATACTGATTGATTGATTGATTGATTGATTGATTGATTGATTGATAGCGATAAATCAATAGATACTGTAGATTGAATGATATGAGAAAGATAGATAAAGAGATAGTGAGAGATAGATAGATATGTAAACTCATACCTACAAAGAAATAAATAGACAGACAAATTAGGAGAACTAAAGATAGATATATAGATAGATAGATAGATAGATAGATAGATAGATAGATAGATATGAGATGTATAGATAGATAGATAGATAGATAGATAGATAGATATGGGATAGATAAATAGATATGAGATAGATAGATAGATAGATAGATATTATATGGATGGATAGATATATATAGATACATAGATAGATGTAGAAATACAGATACTGATTGATTGATCGATTGATTGATAGCGATAAATCAATAGATACTGTAGATTGAATGATATGAGAAAGATAGATAAAGAGTTAGTGAGAGATATATAGATATGTAGATTCATACCTACAAAGAAATAAATAGACAGACAAATTAGGAGAACTAACGATAGATAGATAGATAGATAAATAGATAGATAATGGATGGATGGATAGATAGATAGATAGATAGATAATGGATGGATGGATAGATAGATAGATAGATAGATGGGATGGATAGATAGATAGATAGATAGATAGATATGAGATGGATGGATAGATAGATAGATAGATAGATAGATAGAGATAGATTGGATAGATAAAATTATAGATAGATAGATTTTGGGATAGATAGATATGGGATAGAAGATAATATATGAGATAGTTTAGATAATAGATAGATAGAAGAAAAATTTAGATAGATAGATAAGATAGATAGATAGATAAATAGATATGAGATAGATAGATAGATATGATATGGATAGATAGATAGATATGATATGGATAGATAGATAGATAGGTAGATAGAAAGATATGAGATAGATAGATAGATAGATAGATAGATAGATAGATAGATAGATAGATAGATAGATAGCGCTTCTATGCCAATATCCCATCCTCTGGCTTGGTCACACATCTTGGTGTTGCAGGCTCATTGACCTGACAGTTTAATATCTTCTGGCAGCACATACACAAGTCCGTCCACCGTGTACACTGTAAGATATTGAGCTTTATAAATAGTTTATGAATTATTTATGCTTCCGTCCATTAACTCTAATGATTTTCAATATACATATATAGGAGAAAACAATGGCCAGCACCTCCTAACTCTGCAGCATCTCCAGAACTTGTCAAGTGTCAGCAAGAACCCAAGACCTTTGCCTGTACTGAAGGAATTCTTTTACCAAGACAATCGCCTCTGGGATTAGGGGGTTAGATGTGAGGGTTTACAACATGGAAATGGAAACAACCTTCACTGGCAAACAGATTGGATTTTGCATCAGTAGTAGAGGAGAACATTAACCATCAAACAATGATAGATCTAGAGATGAATGTGACCTCCAGGGGGTATGCAGCAGATGCATGCTATAGAAATCCAGTGTCATAGGGTTATCAGTCTCTGGAATATATTCATTCTGCACTTGAGACATCTCAAGAGTAGGTAAAGATCGGTATCAGACTGCACATTTCTGAGGAGCTCAGTAACTACTTAAGGTGGAATCTCATCACCATCCTGACACAGAAGGTCCACATAGGACATGAGCATTCTGGGGAGGTATATAGCTGCAGTATAGAATACAATTACCCATGTGGGACATCTTTGGTGGCAGGGTCAGTACTACATTTTACACTACAGCATTGGACTAGATTTCTTGGCCACTTAGTTCTGGTCCAGGTTACAGTAATACTACAAAGTGCATGGGTATTTGCTGGTAATAAACTCTGCTCCACCTGAAAGTATGCAGTTGAAGGCAATGATTTAAACAAGGCACATTACTGTTAACAAGACATCTCAAGCCAAGCACATGTCAAGTCAATGGAACAAGCACAGTGATCTTACATGACCATGGGCCACATCTAGAACCAGATTTGTTGGGTTTTATACACCTAAATATAATCCACACCCTTCTACCCATCCCTCCAGACCACCAATACAAGCATCTACAATTCATTTTGAGGGTCGGACAATACAATGGTGTTTCAATAAGGTTTGCTATGCATCGCTGGTTGTGAAAGAGTTAAATAATAAAGTAAGAAATCCCCAGCTAGGGTAAGCATTGATGAGGAAGAAGGCTCTTGACCACTAGGTCATACCTCAGCATAGGACCATGGGGAGATATGGGGTGGCGTTTGATGGTCCTTACCATTAGATCTCCGCACAATGTTCTCCAAGAAGGTATTTTGTGGAGCAACCAGTCCTCTGCGACCCCCTGCCATGGCCATAGCAGCTGTGGTCCCAAGCTGTAGGGGGCTTCAGGGTAGTGGAGGGATGGGAAGAGCCGGAGCTCCTGGTCTTTCATGGAGAGAGGTCCTCATGGTCCTGAGTGCATTTCAGCCGCTATTGCATTAGAAGAAGCGATGGATGAAGGAGCAGTGTTCCCTGCCATCCTTAGCTGCACTCCTCATCCACCTCCTCCTGCCCCCACTCATCCCCTTCACCCTCCCACCTAGTCTTCTTCTCCCCTGATCATCCGAGTGTCCCAGGAGCGACCCCTTCTTTGCTCTCCAAGGTCCTGAAATGAAGAGCCCTGCGCAGCGCTGCCTTGCTGGAGTCCCCTCTGCTTGTGTCTAGCAACTGGATTATGTAACCTCTTCACTGCCTGCCCAAATCTACACTGCTCTCCCTCCTAGAAGGAGTACCTGATTAACCCTCCAATGTATTCCTATGCCTACAGCAGTCAAGGTTAGTCAACATGGAGTGCTGCAGCTTCTGGAAGCGCACGATGTCCTGCTAGGTGACCATGGTGGGGTTTGTAGCATCTCCATGTTATCAAGGTCACTCCTTCCTATATACCTATACTTACCTGCTGCATACCAACTAGGCTATGCTGTCATATAGTATAGAAGGCAGGGGATGATGGGACTTGTGGTTCTACACATTAGGAAATGAAGCATATGGACAGAGAACAATATTGGATCAGGACTCTCATGCATCTCTGAGGTAGCAGACTTTTGTCAGGGTTGTAGTTCACCATGGGAATATTGCCCAGAATATTGATTATACACAGTCATTCTGGAGTACAACCACCATCATGTAAAGGATGCCTAGTGCTACATCCTGTGCTACATCCTAGAGAAATGAGCGTCTAAGATGTAGCTCTCTGTCAGAGTACTACAACTCCCAGAATGCTGGCAGTTGTAGCTTTGCAATAGCCAAAGAGTCACAGGGTGGAGACCTGCAGTCCAGACCTTACTGTCAAATTTGACAAGGGCTCTAGAAAGGGTATAATGTCCTGACTATTCTGCCTGACTGCGCATCCACTGGAGGCTTCCTTTGTGTTTAGCCTAGAGGTAATTTCATAGCAATCTGTTCAGGGACAGCTCATCACTTTCCATTGTCAGCTGCTTGGATGATGTCAAATAATGAGTTAAAAGGCCAGCAGCCACCCACTCACTCACCGGGGAAGCCATTATCACTGCTCAGGCAGCCCTCTCACAGTATCCACCTACTCTCTACAGGATTCCCCTCCTGCGCATACTTTAAGAACAAGGCGGTCATCCATAGGAATCTCAGCGGAGAGGGCAGCTTCAGCTCCGAGCTACATGAAGCAAAGCCTCTAAATATGTCTACACATCCCCCTGAAATCTCATTTCTGTAGTGGGGGCTGCATCAGCATTGTCCCTCTTACAAACGGATACATTGTATAAAGGTACAGTTGAGTCACATTATTATGACCACCAGCTAATGTCCAAAATAACAGCTAGACAGGCTGGTAGTGACTCAATAACTGCCTGGTAGGTTGTCACAGGTATCTGGAGCTGACTGCATCCCACAGCTGCTGGAGGATCCATAGAGCCAACACCACCATCCAGGGGCTCTCATAGCTGCTGGAGGATCCATAGAGCCAACACCCCATCCAGGGGCTTCACGCACTGGATAGTCTATAGAGCCAACCACCACCCATCCAGGGCCCCAGCAGCTGCTAGAGGGTGCCAGTAGATCCAACACACATCCAGGTGCTCCCACAGCTGCAGAGGTTCATAGATAATAACACCACCATCCAGGGGCAGGGGGCTCCCACAAGCAGTCTTGATGGGCCATAGAGCCAACACCACCAACCAGGGCCCCAAAGCTGCTAGAGTGGCCATAGACCAACATCCACCATCCAGGGGTCCCACAGCTGCTAAGTTCCATAGATATAACACTCGACCATCCAGGGCTTTCCCACACTGCTGGAGGATCCATAAAGCCACCAACATCCAGGGGCTGCCATAGATGCTCTACTGGGGTCAAGTCTGAGAAATTAGGGGTCAGGGTAGTACTTGGAAGTCTTGGTCCTGCTCTTCCACCCAATGTATGACATTTCTAGCCATTTGATATGTCACATTGTCTTGCTGGAAGATCCCATCGGATCCAGTGAAGACAATCAGCTTTATGGGTTTATGTGATCTGCAAGGATTTGTTTATACCCAGATCAGTTGAGAATGTCTTCCACATGGATGACTGACCCAGAGAATGCAATGGAGACATTGCTAAGACAATAACATGCCACCACCAGCTTGTGTTCTTCCAGCAGTGGTTGCAGGGTGTTTGTTTTCTGATGTTTCTTGCCTGACACACCAATGTTCATCCAGTTGATGAAGCAGAAAACATGACTTATTGAAAAAGACAACCCTTTACAAGCAGTGGAGGTCCAGTTATGATACTGGCATGAAAATTGAAGCATTTTCTAACAATGCAGCTTGGTTAGCAGAAGTGCAGTGACATCCGTCTGCTCCGGAGTCCCCTCCAGACCAGTATGGTTAGCAATGTGCACTTGATATCTTCTGCACCGGTGGCCCCATACACATAGGGTTAGAGCAGAGGTGCAGTGACATACGTCTGTCCGTGCCCCATACACAGTAGGGGTTAGAAAGAGGTGCAGTGACATCCTGTCTGCTCCCTGTGAATCCATATACAGTATGGTTAGAGAGGTGCGTGACATCCGTTTGCTCCGTGGCCCCAGTACACAGTAGTGTTTAGGCAGATAGGAGTGCAGTGACATCCGTCTGCTCCGGGCCCCATACTACATAGGTAGCAGAGGTGCAGTTTAATCAGTTCTGCTCAGAGACCCCATACACAGTAGGGTTAGCAGAGGTGCAGTGACATCCGTCTGCTTCGGGGCCACATACACAGTAGGGTTAGCAGAGGTGCAGTGACATCCATCTGCTTTGGGGCCACATACACAGTAGTATTAGTGCAGAGGTGCAGTGACATCCCGTCTGCTCCAGGGCCCCCATACACAGTAGGGTAGCAAGGTGTACATGACATCCGTCTTATTCCAGGAGGCCCCATACACAGTAGGGTTATAGAAGTAGGTGCAGTGACATCCTTCTCTCCAGGGCCCCATACACAGTAGTGTTAGCAGGAGGGATCAGTGATATCCGTCTGCTCTGGTGCAGCCATACACAAAGGGTTACAGAGGAGAAGTGACATCCGTCTGCTCCAGGTCCCACACACAGTAGGTGTAGCAAGAGGTGCAGTGACATCCGTCTGCTCGCGGGGTCCCCATACACAGAGGGTTTAGCAGAGGTGGCCCGTGGACATCCTTCTTGCCCGGGGCCCCATACACATTAGGTTAGCTAAGAGGAGGTGCAGTGACATCCGTCTTGCTCCCGGGTGTCCCATACACTTAGTATAGCAGAGGGCAGTGACATAAAGCGTCAGCTATCGGTGGCCCCATACACAATAGGTTAGCAGAGGTGTGGGACGACATCCTCTGCTCCAGGGCCCCAAATGATTAGGGTTCAGGCAGAGTGTGCAGTGACATCCGGTCTGCTCTAGGGCCTCCATACAACACAACATGGTTAGCAGAGGTGCAGGTGACATCCGTCGGGGGGGGCTGCCCAGGCCCCATACACAGTAGGGTTAGCAGAGGTGGCAGTGACATCCATCTGCTCCAGGCCCCCCCAATACACCGTAGGGTACAGAGTGCAGTGACATTCCGTCTACTTCCCGGGGCCTCAAACCCATAGTGTTTAGCAGAAGTGGCAGTTGGACATCCGTCTGCTCCGTTGCTCCCATAACACATTAAGGGTTAGCAGAAGTGCAGTGACATATACCGTCTGTTCCTGGGCCCCAACACATTAGGTGTTTAGCAGAGTGCAGTGACATCCTCTGCTCCATGGCTCCCATACACAGTAGGTTAGCGAAGTTGTCATGACATACTCTGCTCAGTGCCCCATACCCAGTAGTTATCAGAGGTTGCATGACATCCGTCTGCTTCAGGGCCCCATACACAGTAGGGTTTGCAGAGGTGCAGTGGACGATCCTTCATGCTCCGGGTCCCCATACACAGTAGTGGTTAGCAAGGTGTGCCGGTGACATCCGACAGCTCCGGTGGCCTCCATACAACAATTCGGAGTTCGCAGAAGTGCAGTGACATCCGTCAGCTTTCCGAGGCCCTATACCCAGTAGGGTAACCGAAGGTTGCAAGTGACATCCTTCTGCTACGTTGCCCCATACCGCAGTAGGGTTACAGAGTGCAGTGACATCCTTGCAGCTTACCGGTGGCCCGCATACCCTTAAGGGTTAGCAGAGTGCATTACATCCGTCCTGCTCCAGCCCATACCCAGTAGGTTATTGCATAGGTGCATGTGACATTCCCCCGTCTGCTGCAGGTCCCCATACACAGTAGTGGTTTAAGCAGAAGAGCAGAGACATCCGCCTGCTTACCTGCGGGGGGCCCCCATTACACAATAGGGTTATCAGAGGTGCAGGACATCCGCCTGCTCGCGAGGGCCTCATACACAATAGGGTTAGCAGAGTCCGGGACATCCGCCTGCACCGGCCCCCATACCACACTTATGAGAAGCAGAGTTGCAGTGACATCCGTTTGCTCCACAAGGGCCCCCATACACAGTAGGGTTTGCAGAGGTGCAGAGACATCTGTACAGCTCATAGTGCTGCCCCATACACAGAAGGGTTATCATAGTGCAAGATGACATCCGTCGCTCCGGTACCCCAACACATTAGAAATGCAGAGTGCAGTAACAATTCCCGTCCTCTCCGGGTCCCCATAAACATTAGGGTTAGCAGAGGTTGCAGTGACATCCGTCTGCTCACGGACCCCATACACAGTAGGTTTAGTCAGAGGTGCATTGACATCCGTCTGCTCCGGGGCCCCAAATACTAGTAGGGTTAGCAGAGTAGGCAGTGACATCCGTTTGCTCCAGGGCCCGTAACACATTAGGTTTAGCAGAGGTTTGCAGGACATCTGTCTGCTCTGTGGCCCCATACACATTAGGGTTAGCAGAGGTGCAGTGACATCCTTCCCTCTCAGGGACCCCATACACAATAGGTTAGCAGAGGTTGCATGTGACATCCGTTCATGCTCCAGGACCTCACGCCCCTACACAGTAGGAGTGAGCAAGGAGCAGTGATATCCATCTGCTCCTGGGGGCCCCATAAACAGTATAGGGTTAGCAGATTGCAGTGACATAACTTCTGCCCCGGGGTCCCCACTACACAGGTAGGGATAGCAAGGTGCAGTGACATCATGTCCCTGCTCCAGGGCCCAAACACATAGTGTTTAGCGAGGTGCAGTGACATCCGCAGCTCCAGGCCCCATACACAGTAGGGTTGGCAGAGGTGCAGTGACATCCTCTGCTGCAGGGCCCCATACACAGTAGGGTTAGCAGAAGTGCATGGACGATCCCTGCCATCTCCGGGGCCCCAAAACACAATAGGGTTATGCATAGGTGCAGGGACATCCGCCTGCTCCGGCCGGCCCCATACACAATAGGGTTAGCAGAGGTGTATGGGAGCATCCGCCTGCTCCCGGTGCCCCATACACAGTAGGGTTAGCAGAGGTGGCTGTGCATCCGTTTGCTCCAGGCCCCATACACAGTAGGGTTAGCAGGAGCATTTAACATCTGTCTGCTCTGAGGGCCCATAACACAGTGAGGGTTTACAATCTCTGGCAGTGACATCCTGTCTGCTTCATCCGGGACCGCCATACACATAGGGATAGCAGAGGTGCAGGGTGTCATCCGTCTGCTCCGGTCCCCATAAAACATAGGTTAGCAGAGGTGCAGTGACATCCTCTGAGCTCCGGGACCCCATACACAAGTAGGGTTAGCATAGGTTCAGTGACATCCGTCTGCTCGGGGCACCCCATATACAAGTAGTTTATGCAGAGTTGTCAGTGACATCCGTTTGCTCCCTGCCCCTACACAGAAGGGTTAGCAAGTGTGCAGGGACATCTGTCTGCACTGGGGCCCCATACACATAAGGGTTAGCATAGTGCAGTGACAACCGTCTGCTCTGGACCCCATACACAATAGGGTTACAGAGGGCAGTTGACATCCGTCTGCTCCATGACCCCATACATCCGTAGGGGTGAGCAGAGTAGCAGTGATATCCATCTGCTCCGGGTGCCCCATAAACAGTAGGGTTAGCAGAGGTGTCAGTGACATAAGTTCTGCCCCGGGGTCCCATACACAGTAAGGGTTTAGTGCAGAGTTGCAGTGACATCTTTCTGCCCAGGGCCCATACAGTAGGGTTAGCAGAGTTGCAGTGACCTCCATCTGCTGCTTCCGGGGTCCCTCATACACAGTAAGGTAGGCAGAGGTGCGAGTAGTACATCTGTGTGCTCTGGGGCCCCATACACAGTAGGAGTTAGCAGAGTTGGCAGTGACATCTGTCTGTCCTGGGACCCCATACACAATAGGGTTAATCAGAGTTGCAGTGACATCCTCTGTCGCAGGGCCCATATTGCAGTAAGGGTTAGCCAGAGGTGGCAGTGACATCTGTCTGCTCTGGTGCCAGCCATACACAGTAGGGTTTAGAGAGGTGCAGGGACATCCATCGCTCCGGGGCCCCCATACACAGTAGGGTTTAGCATAGGTGCATAGGACATCCGACTGCTCCGGGGCCCCATACACAGTAGTGGTTAAGCAAAGGTGCAGTGACAACCGTCGCACCATGGCCCCATACACAGTTAGGTTAGTAAGAGGTGCAGTGACTTCCATCTGCTTCGGGTCCACATACACAGGAGGTTAGACGAGAGGTGCATGACATTCCTTCTTCTCCGGCCCCATACACAGTAGTGTTAGCAGAGTTGCAGGGACATCTGTCTGCTCCGGGGGCCCATACCAGTAGGGTTTTAGCAGAGGTGCCGTGACATCTGTCTGATCCCGGCCGATCCTCCACACGATTGCTCAATCATGAGGTGTGCCGACTGCCACCGACAAAGATAGGTCATAATAATATGACTCAACTGTATATAAGTAGTGAGAACCAGGTCACGGCTCCCTCTTCTTGGAGCCTTCATGGGTGTAATTAAGTGAAGATGGAAATATCCTCAGAGATTAGAAGGTTCATAAAGCACCAGTCCTGTGATAAGGTGGGAATGCTGATATGAACTTGCTCCAGAAGGATGAGCATGTGATTTTTGGGGATAACTGTACCCCACAGACTAACAACCTTATACATATGCAAGTTCCTACTCCCAGATCCTGTATAGTTAATTGTATTCTATGTATCCATGAATTAGATAGGAAGCTCTAGTGTTTAGATGATCTTGATCATATATTATGATATAAATTCTGCATTTTGATATAATTGTTGAATTTAGAATATTTTTTTTTTATTTTACCATCTGAAAAGCAACAATATCCAACAAGGAGCATGGGGCTCAATAAACTCCTTGGTTCGGTTGAGGAGCAGCTGGATGGATTGTATTGTTTCAGCACCTCGGAGAGCAAGTAAAAAGACATCTCAACAAGGGACAGTCTAAGGCAGATGCTCCTGAAACGTATCAGCATAGCGCCCTCTGCAGGAAATGAGGCTCTCTGCTTCTTCTATGAACGTTATTGTGCAGATGTGAGGCTGAGACATCAGGAAGCTGCTGAGAAATCCAAGCATAACGCCGCAGAGCAGTACCATAGCGCCATCTACTGCTACTGGAGGTGAAGTGTTGATTCTTGCCTCTTTACTGGGCTGACTACCGATGGTTGGCTCAAAGTGCTGGGAAGGTGGCAATGCATGACATAGCAGCTGCGGCGCTTGTGTGGCTAAATGCTTTAGGTTTGGGAAAGACTTGGGGCGACATGTATGTATTTTGGAGATCAGACGCCATTATTTTGCGCACATTAGTAGCCTGAATCTATGAACCTGTTCTACTGCGGGTCATAGATTTAGCGCTTTCTAGCTACAAAGTGACACTTCTGGGCTCAGGTAAATCACTTTTTAAAGTGCTCTACCTGTTCCAGCAGTAATGCGCCTCGATTTGCCGTACTGAAGCTATAAATGTGTATTTTCGTACTCTGTGTAATGCACCTGATATTGGAGTGTGCCTGGTTACAAATATAGCGAACAGGGCTGCGCCAGTTTTCAGGCAGAGAAGACGCTAGACTTCTGGCGCAGCCCCGTTCATACCTGTCGCTCTTGGTGACCTACCTTGTAAAACTTTAACCATGAAACTCTATGGATGAGAATTAAAGGCATTGTCTCACTACAAGGATTGCTTTTTATGTTAAAGATCTTGCAAAAACAAGTCACTTTGCAATATGTGTCCATTAACAGTGTCCAACCTTTTCAAAATATCCCCACTTGTATGGAGCCTGCATCAGCTCCTCAGGTCGCTTTACTACAGACCTGTTGATCTCACCTGATAGGCTGCTAGCAAGCACTGGAATTCTATAGCTACAGACCGGCTTCTCTGCAGCCTATTGGTAAGCCATTAAAAACAACGCCCCTGAATTCAAAGTGAAACCAAGAAAACAGGACTGAGGGAAGATGAAAAGATGTAGTGAGACAACCCCTTTAATATACTTAAAACCATCATCCAAGTGACTGGGGCCGAGCAATTTAAGACTCAAAGTAATCGGGACAAGGATGACACAAGAGGGGGCAAACCCACATAGGAACAAGGAAAGAAAAAGAAGGGCCACCGAAGCTGAAAATAATTACTGTATATATCTTTGAAACCTGAGATGTGAGAGGGATGAACAGTGGAAAGCTGGACCTTATCAAGAGGAGAAAGAAGGAAAGAATGAATGTGGACCCAGTGGGGGTCAGTGATCTGCACTGGATTGGCTCTGGGGACTTCAGCTCAGACAATTGCACCATTTATTACTCAGGCAATGAGACAGACTGTAACGGCTCGTGCAAACATGCCTGCTGGTCCTTTTGAACTTAAAGGGTCACTCTGTACCACCAGCCTCACCCTCCAGTCAGTGAGCTCAGGTCCCTGCTTTGAGGGACATCTACCTTATTGCTGAGCTTCACCCTTGCTGTGATTTTTGAGGATCCTAAGTGATTTCCTGTGTATTGGTTCCTGGTACATGACCTTAGCTTCACCTTTGCTATCTCTCTGCCTGCAGTACTGACCTTTGCTTGGTCTTAGCCATCTATGGCAAACAATAGACCAACTGGATAATATTTACCATTTTAATAGCTGTGATTCAAAAAAATGAATCGAAATGCAAAATATAGAGTTCCTTGATACATGTGAAAATAAGTAGGATACTTATCAGTATTGGACGAACAAGTCCGACATGCTCGTCCACTAACTGATAAGTATCCCTACTACTTTCTATGTATCAAGGACTCCATATTGATTCATTGCTGCATTTTTCATATAGCAAAAAATGATAAAATTTATCCCGGCTTTGGTCTATTGTTTGTCATGAGAATGTAGATGTGGGTGTTTGGGGAAACCACAGAGACCAATAAGGGTGGATACTGCTAAATAATAACGGGAATATACCTAGACTGGTTTGTACCCTTAGGCAAGAATTCTGCCTGCCTCAACCCTACAGCCAGTCTGACTAAACCTTCATCTGCTTTCTTCGGTACAGGCAGGCGTCTGGACATCAGTTTGTTGCTACAAGTGGACTGTGTAGTAGTAGCAGACGCTTTGGAACCCCCAAGCAGGGAAACCATCAATGGATGGCGCCGGACCAACCCGCGCTGTAAAACCGCCGTAGTGTCAGCTGTTAAATTAGCTCTTTACCGGCATGTAGGTATGTTCTCATGACGTCTAATGTCGGTAAGTGTGTTAACCACAATAAGCATGTATGTAAGGGTGTCTATGGTCCATTATATGTTACCAGAAAAATTAGCTAGCATTAGCTAAAAAAAAAAAAAAATGATACTCAAAATCTGAAATTGCAACAACAAGAATGAAAAAGTGTGTAATTTATGAAATTACAAATGAATAGATATGTAAATGATATGCAAATTATAAAAAAAAATAGAACAAAAAATTAACATCATTCAATTTATTCACTACCAAGTATGAGCGTCACTGCGAAAGTACAAGCAACATACACACCAATAGGATAGCTATCAGTGAGGTTATCAGTGGCTGTCGGAGGAATGTTGTGCTATGCTCTATGGTTCATTCATCAGGATTGGCTACTGGCAAATGCCAACCAATGACTTTCCAGATGTGCTTGATGGAATACCATTCTGTAGATCTGCATGCCATTGGTAGCAAGGTAAAGGCACGCAGCTTGCTCACAGTAACCATGATCAAACATGTGTGGCCTGGTTTTGGCAGCATAAAAACAGCTCTAAGATCTATTCAGAAATGGCCGCAACTCCATGTTCCACGACTGCTGGGGTCCATTGTTTAGCACTCCTGGTACAAATACCCTTTAGATGCTAACGATCAAAAGTGACTGTACAATGGGCTCCCTTTGTTTTGTCCATTGGCACTGTGTTATAGCCTGTCCATTTAATATCTCAGCTAGATGTTAGGACTGTCCCTTGTACAAACCAGTAGTCGCCTGTGATGGCCGTTGTCAGGGTGATGTCGGATAATAAGCCCCACCATCCATTTCTGCTGCACTTGCAATTGCTTGCAAGCATCGTCATGGTCAAACTGTCAGAGTTTTCCCATTCATGGCTGACTTACTCCAGACTTACCAGTGTATTCATGGACAGAATGCTTATTGACCTCATATAAACAAGCAGAGGCGGAATCGCCATGTCACTTATTTAATGGATTTGCCAATTATCAACGCTTCAGTTTCTAAAAGTAGTCCTAGAAAATTTCGTCCAGTGCCACTTCCATCTCATCGATGAAGTCATAGCTATTGGAAAGACATCTCAGAGTTTGGTTCTGCTCCTGTGTCCTACAATATTCCCACCGGTCTAGGTAATTTAGCTAATGTGCTTTCGTCTCTTGGGTGAAGTTTATCAATATTTATTTTGGTGAAAGTTAATTATTGTTAAATCTCATTATAACCTCTTTTTAGGACTGTAAGGGACGCAACACGTGAGACACGGTCCGGAGTGAGGCCCAGACACTGGTCCCAACCTCTAGTCCCAGCATTTTGGGTACCGACTTCCTTAATAGGTCGGCCCAACCAGAAGACTGGATTCTACTCTGAGCCAAGTGAGACACAAGACGTAGACAACAAACACAGAACAAACATGAGAGGTCAGACAGGCCAAGTCAGCAACGAAACCGGGCAACAGTAAAGAAACGAGAGACAAGAGAGTAAACCAGGGTCCAAGCAAGAGTCAAAGACACGGAGATAAGCAACATAAGAATACAGGCAAACTATAGGGTAGAGGAAACCTAATAGCAGGCAAAGTAGAAAAGGAAGCTGAGACTATAAATATGGGAAGAGGAGAATGTAGAACAGAAGTGATTAGGAAATGGAAATGTCTATCACCAAAAGAACCAGTTTAACCCAAATAGTGCTGGAAGATTCCGGCCACGGCGTTGGCCAGGATCAAGATAAAGCATACAGAGCTAGCAAACAGTAGTTCACAACTTGGGGAAAGTATCGTGGCCAGAAGCCGGCAGTTTTTGGTCGCAAGCGGCAGTGGCCTGGCCGACCCAGGGTCAGATGCAGAGGGTCCTGCCCAGCGAAATCATGACAAGCTCCGTCTTTGTTAAATAACTTAAGCAAAATACTGTATCAATCCATTATTATCCAATTTCTAATTGGAATTTAGAATTGGGGAGAGATCTTTCCCCCTTTCGTAAGCCATTTTCGCCTCAACCCACCAGAACCATTAAGTTCTACACTGCTGTCACTGCACGAGGGGCTAAAAAACCCTAAAACAGCAGTATGCATCTGAACTTAACTGGTTTTGGCTCAAATCCTTTTAACATTGCAAGGCTCCTGAGAGCAACTATGTGAATAGAGGATAACTGCTGCATCCAATAAAGTGCACTGTGGAGCTCCTCAGCTCCTTTTTCTCCATAAGCCTTTTGCTTTATGCAAAACTGTCAGTGAGGTCTGATGGTCGAGTAAATTCTCACAACCAACCAATTTTTAATGGTGGCTCTCCTCAAGGAGAGATCTTTCCCCTAAAATGTTCAAGCAATTTTTTCTTCTGTGACCCGGACAATGAGGTCATGAGTCCCTTCAGTCCCCCTTAATACAAGTTTTTTGCTACAAGAAATTTAACTGTCGCATACCTTACTCTATTGAAGACCAGAAGCTTATGTGCTTGTTGCAACAGAAAGTCGTGAGTACGACCACTGGTGGTGGCCCGCCCGTGTCAGTTATTGAGCAGTGTTGCACTTCATACATGAGTTGGATACCCTGTAACAGTCAGGTTCATAGTCCATAACATTTTCATATTTTTTAAGCTGTGTCTGAGAATACATCTTCCTCATGCAAGCCTACAACGATCCCTAAATGCTAAACGCCCCTGCCTTCAGTTATACAAATATTTCTGTCCTTCCCTTCACTGCAAAGATTGGACATTTAAAGGGGTTGTCTCATCTCAAAGTTTCATAGGATGCATGAATGAAAAAATGCTGCTTTTCTCTGTACACTTCCTTGTCCAAGTCTGTCTGTAATTACAAATTACTCCGTGTATTGACTTTTCGCTAGTTATATACTCTCATGCTGTCTAGGCACCAGGGAAGGCTTCTGAGTTAAATTAAACAGTAGTAATTACTGTATTTTGTCTGAAAGATCAGATAACAAACAAGCTCTCACTGTCCTGAGTTCTGTGCTGCTGCAACCTGTGTGATGACATCACTCCCTGCTATCATATAGAAAAAAAAACAGCAGGGGAGAAGAAGTACACAGGTCGGTCACTTGGGAAACTAGAAAGCCCTCAGAGGGTGATAAAATCACTTTAGTTCCTCACAAAAAAAAAGAGCAAACGCAATATATTTGGAAAAAAACTCTTCTTATAGTGTATCCCAACATGTTAAACGCTAAACTTGTAGCGAACCAACCCGCTTTAAACTGTATATAGACGTTTTGTTTAGATGTTCAGGTTCATCGCACTTTTATGTATACTACCACCCCTATTCTGGAACATGGCTGGGACGTTAGTAAACCAAGCACTTCTCACGTCTACACCCACATAGATTGTAAATGCTTTTGTTAGGCAGGGCACTCACACCTAGCCAATGTATGAAACGGTTTTTGGTCTAAAACTCACTTCTTTCCCCAAAGAAACCTATGTGGAAAAAGTGAGTTTTGAGACCAAAACCGTTTCATACATGTGGCCCCTTGTTTCCTCTGATCTGTTTAGTATCTTTTTTAGCTAATGTCATCTTAGTTTTTTTTGTCTGTACCTATAACCTCTACTTTGTCAATGTGTTGAGGAAATATTTCCGCTATGTAGGAATAAAAATTATTATTATTGTATGCTGTAAAAGCCTATTCTATTCCAGGATATCCAGCCAGTTGTGCTTGTCCCTTAATGGAGAAATTTACATGCACAGAGTCCAAAAAATCGGGTCCTGGATTACAAATTTTTTTAGATCAGTTTACAAAAAATAGGAGATGCCCACAGGCACGATGGAAAGGGTGGCAGTTTTGCAGCTGTTGAGATAAACCTTTGGGCAAACCCAACCCCTTGACAGGTCTCGTAGGACTTCTGTAGTTGTAGTCTGTAAATCTGCCCGTACCTTCTAAATGGTTTCCCCTGGCCTTTTGAAGGGGCCCCCCCACAGATACCAACAATGTGCCCATAGTCCCAGTTTTTTTCCAGAAAAGAATCAATGTTTTTTATGGGGACTGTTGTCTTTCCCAAAAATCTTTGTGAATTCTTTGTAACTTTTCTGACTCCTTTTGCCCCATGCACCCGGGGGCGGACAGGGCCTGGTGCCCCCCAGTGGAGTCGTTCTTGGGGGGGACCCTACAGCAACCCTATAGGACGCAAATACTGCACACATTCTTTAACTCTGCCCTCTTTTTCTGCCTTTTCCCTGAAAAGCAGCCCCAGGTTTGCTATTCCAAGGCTCACCGGGGTTTCCCCGGGCCCCCCCAACGGGCCGTCCCAACCCGTGAACTACACCATCTATTTGGGCTGTTTTCCCGTATAACAGAATCTAGTTAGGACCCCCCATCCTTAAAAAAATTAAGGGGCCACGTGTTTGAAAACTGTCTAGGTCTAAAATTCACTTTGTTGCCCATAGCAACCAAAACCCAAACTCATATAAAACCAACAGAGCCCCCTTTTTTTTCAATAATTCTCTGGAAAATGAGAGGGGGGGCCCCTGATTGGGGTTCTAGGGCCTTTATTGGTTGCTATGGGCTTGATTGGTTGCTATGACCGATTGGTTTCTTGGGCAAAAAAATAGTTTTTAACCCAGAATTTTCATACATGTGGGGCCCCAAAGTAGGCCCCATTGAACTGAGGCACCTTGCCACTGGGGGATGGGCTTTCAAATTTTTTTATCAAAAATGTCACAAGACCTATTACTTAGCAAAAAATGCACTTTGAAATTTTTCATTATTCAGCGTTTTCTTGCGTGGTGCTGTCTGTTTTGGTGTTTGCATTGCAGCCTGTCAGCTTCACCTCCACCATCTGTTTTTTTAATGGGAGGTCCTTCACCATTTTTTTTTTTTTGGAAGTCTTTATCTACCCCTTTTCCCCATTGGGTTTTGCAAAAAAAGAAGCGGTTCCTAGGGTCATAGATGTAGACTGCAAAAGCACTTCTAAGGGTTGTTCACAGACTGATTGGGACAGATCCACACTAAATCCTTGGCAGAAACAAAAGTTCAATGTGACTGAAATTCATATCATTTTCTCATCGAAATACAGGGCAGGCTGGGGTTTTCCCGGTGGGATGGGGTCCTTTAGGGAAGGAAAGGCCCAATTTTTTCCCCCCCTCTAGGATCTGTTCCTTTTTTTGCAGGAAAAAAAAATCTTCATCAATATCCTGCACTTTGGGTAAAGTGTATGAGAAGTAAAAAGCCAAATTTTAATGCCGTGGAAAGGTATAACTGGTAATAATGGGGCCTACAGAAACATCACATACCCAAAATTTTTGACTGTAAAATTTAAAGAACCTGCCATAGGTTACCCCCCGCTGAGGGGGAGTACAAGCTAGTGTCAGACCTGCGTTTCCGCACTGTGCCCCTTATTCGAAGATCGTCTTTAGAGTATTTTATGCTCAAATCTGCAGTTTTCAGCCAGAAAAGTCTGAAATGAGTCCCCTTTTTTTCATCCCCGCCCCCTGAGGCAGCCCCCCCAATCAACTGAAAAACCTATTAATTTAATAGGTAAAACATGTGACTGTCAGGGGGTTGGGCTGCCTTTGGTGGGGAGGGCTAACACCTGTCATAAAAGATTTTAGCCTAAAAGCTTAAAAAATGCTGCATCTTACAGAATAAGGACACAGCGCTGGAAACAGCAGGTCTACACTATTTTGCGTCCTCAGCAAGGGGGAGCATAAACTATGTGACAGGTTCCCTTAAAAACACAAGGGTGGAAAACCCCCTTTTAAAAGCCCCATTTCACATACTGTTTTTGGTCTGGTGCGTCTATCGGTATACTGTAAAAAAGGTATCCCAACGGATACTGGGGAAATTTTCACAAATCGTCCATTTTTTTTGACCATGTTTTTGGTCCGGTGCAAAAAGGCCAACAGGGCAGAGAGATTTTATGTGCTGTTGATGCGCACACAGCGTATGAAGTGACGGCCGAAGGGGAGGCTGACCCTGAGGAGCACGGGCGGAGTACTTACCTACTGGGCCCTTCTAACTACCTACCCTTTTGGGTGCCCCTTTAACTACCTACCTACTGGGGAGACTCTACAATCCTCCTATGGGGGCCCCCAGCACCGAAAACCTACTGGGAGGCTCCCATCTACCCAGAACTTGGGGGGCCCTTTAAACTACCCACCAAATTGGTGCTTCTCAAATACTTACCTACTGGAAAACTCTATAATCCTTCCTACTGGGGGGCCCCTATCGCTTTGGGGGGCCCTATCTAACTACTTACGGGTGGGGCCATTTTACCTACCCAACGGGGGGCCCCCCTCTACCGACTGGGAGGACTTCCTTCCAATTTGGGGACCTTATGTACCTACCTAAAAGAGGGGGTCCTATATACCTATTTACCTACTGGGAGCCCTATATAACTAACTAATTACAGGGGGCTATATACCTATCTACCAAGGGGGTTTATACACCTAGCTATCAAGTACCATACCTAACTACCAGGACACCAATGATGCAATTATTACCGGGGGGGGGGCCACTAGGGAAATTTGGAATTTTGTCCCTTTTGGGGGAAAAAATGAGGAGTCAAATTTTTAAAATTTTTTGAAAATTCGGCAGGACGAGTGGGGGCTGAGAGAAGTCTTCATGGGGGCCCGGGGTTCTGCCCAAAAAGGGGAGAAAAAAAGGGGGGAAAGACCACCCAGAGCAATCTGGGGTTACCCCGGGCCAGCAACTTTTTGGAAGTGGGAAAAAGTGTGAACCCCCTACCCCCGTATTTTTTTGTACGAGATAAAAACCAAAATTGTTTTAAAGGGTAAAAAAATTAAACACCTGTTGGGGGTCTGGAGGTGGATCCACGGGGCCCCCCGCAGGCGTTTGGCCCTTAACCCCAAACCAGGGAGGGGAAATCTGGTATTCACCAAAACCCCGCCGCAAAGCGGAGGGTTCTTGCTGCGGGGGGTTTATCCCCAGGTCACTCCCAAATGGTGGGGCTTGCCGGGGTGGGGCCAAGGGTGCGAGGGGGCGGGAAAAAGGCAGGCAGGCTGTGGTCGGGGAAACAGGCGGGAAAGGTTTAGGACGGGCCCGGCCCCCTTTCTGGTTTGTAGACGGTAGACAAGAAAGGGGTAGGGGGGGGGAACGGAAAGGGGGGTTCTGGGACGGTAAAACAAAAGCGGGGAGTCAATACAGGGAAAGGGGAAAGAAAAGGAACTCCCCGGAAAACCTTTCACCATGGGAATATCCCCGGGAAACCGGCGAGGGCCGGCGGAAGACCGGGCCCTTTAAATGGGAGCATTTGGGCCCCTTTAAATCTCAAAGAGCCGGGCCCCCCCCCCCCCCTTTGGGCCCCCCTCTCTTATTTGGATTGAAAAAAATCTCTGGATAAGGTTTGGGTTTCAGAAAATTCTCCCCCGGCTCCCAGGCCCTTCCCCTTTGGGGGCCGAACCCCTTCCAGTCCACGGAAAGGGTATGTTTTCCCCCTTTTTTTCTCCTCATGCCCCGAATTTCTTTGCCCTCGAAGACATTGGGCCTTTCAGCCACAGACGGAGGGGGGAAGGGCCCTTCGGGGAAAAAAACGTTTAAGGACCGGGGGTTTCAAAAGGGAGACGTGAAACGATTGGAGTTCCCCCCCATCGTGGGAAAGGGAAACCCGGAGTTTGTATGAAAAACCGGGTTGATGCGGCTGTTGACCTCGGGGGGTTTCCCAAAAAACGGGTCCCAATTTATGTAAAAGGCATCTTTAAAAGGACTTTATCTAGCGAGAGCCACACCTTTTCACCTGGGGAGAAGACCGGAAAGGGGGGATTCTTCTTTTTTCTCCCTTTAGTCTTTATAAAGTAGAAGCGCG
Source organism: Phyllomedusa bahiana (assembly GCA_025379985.1). NCBI lineage: Eukaryota > Metazoa > Chordata > Amphibia > Anura > Hylidae > Phyllomedusa > Phyllomedusa bahiana. Next base: position 119,231 of record JAODAL010007421.1, read on the forward strand.
GGCAGTGATGACGGGTCCCCGGGGCCCAAAGGTATTTCTTGCACCAGTGCCCTCCGCCGCCGGGGCCTCAGAGGGGGGTTGCCCAAAAGGGGGAGGAGGGCGGGGATGCAACCCTTCCCCGAAAATTAAAAGGGGGAACCTCCCCCCATGGCAGCAAGGGTTTTTCCAATCATTTTTAGTGCCGAGACGTCCCCCAAAACTTTGGTTTTACCCCCTCCACCTGGGCCCTTCGTTTTGGGGGGTGGGGGAAGAGAAGTCAAAAAACCCTTTCCCGGGGGGTCCACTGGGGGCCGAGAAGAGGCGTTTTGGAGGGGTTTTTGTGCCCCAGGAGAAGTATCCTCACCCACCATGTTTTGGGGGCACGGGAGAGGGGATCACTCTTTACATTCCCTTTTCCCCTGGCCTGAAGGGGGATCTGAAAAAACGAACCGGGAGAAGAAGAGCGACCCCCAAGCCCGGGGTGGGGTTTAATTTAATGAGCTGTCTGCAGTTTTTGGAGGGTTTTTGTGGTCTGAGTTAAAAAGGGATGGGAAAAAAAGGGGGCCCTCCCCCCAAAGATAACGCCCCCTCCCCCAGCCCCCCAATTTTATGGCTAGTTAAACCCCCGGTCGGGAATGGGTTTTTAATTTTTTTTTTCCCCTCGGCCCCCCCGGGTGAGAAAGTCTTTTGGGGAAAACCGCACGTTACAGTCTTAAACCCCTGGGGCCTTTTTGCGTTTAAAAACTGCTTTCCCGGTCCACAGAGGAGGGATCTACCTCCGGGGAAGGGTTTCGGGGAATAAATGATTGAAGGAGGGCCGAAGAGAAGGGGGTTTTGGCTTCGAAAACCCCTCCTGGGCCTCGACCGGCCACTGCGGGGATTGGCCGTTTCGGGTTTGAGGGCTACATGGGGGCCCCCATGTACAAAGGGGGGGTTTTGAACGGGCGAAGTATTCAGAACCCAAAACGCGGGAAGCCCGTGCCCGACGGGCAGGGCCCACTGCAAAAGCAGACAGTTTAGCTGGATCCATCCGTAGGCCTTGGTGGGAGTACGTACCCAGAAAGGGAGGCTAGCTGATAAAGAGCACTTCCCAGTTGGCGAACAGGTGGTTCTCCCAGAGAGTCTCAACCGACGAACATGGCGCGGTGGGTCTCGAGGTGGGGGGAGAACACCAGGATGTCATAAAGGGGTAGCCCACCACACAGGTGTGGAGGAGGCCCCTGAAGATGTCTTTCAAGCTCCTGAAAGATGCGGGAGCATGCACAGTCCAAGGGCATCACTGGGGTACCAAAGTCCCGTCCCTGGTGTTGAAGGCCGTCTTCCATTCTCCCCCTTTTGCGAATTCGGCCCAAGGGGTTGTGCCCCTCTCAATCCAACTTGGGAAAAGATTTTTGGGCCCCCTGCAGGCGGTAAAAACAGTCCATGATCAACGGTAGTGGGAAAAGGTTTTTTTTCACCGTGACTTGTTCAAACCCCATAGTCTATGCAGGGCCGTAAGGTCCCGCCTTCTTCTTTCGAAAAAGAACCCCGCGCCACGGGGACAAAAACTTTCGGAAACCCCTTCCGGGGAATTCTCCTGGATGTACCGGACAGGGTTGGGTCCGGGAACCCGACAGTGGGTAGCCCGGCCCCAAGGAGGACGGGCACCGGCAAAATCTTGGGGGCAATGATGGACGATCGGGGGCAGACTATGGGTTTGTCTCTCAGAGAACACATCGGGTACTCAGATATTCGGGCGGTAGCCCGGGCAGGGGTCCTGGAGGGTTGAGCGAGAGCGGGAAAAGCACGGGGCGGGTGCCACCAAACAGCCCCCCCGACATTTGGGGCCCCCAAACAATCCCCTCTCCAGTAACCAGTCCAATAGGAGAGTGGACCGCACCATGGGGAGTCCGGGAGAACCGTGACGAGGAGCGGGCAACACGTAGAGGAGATTTTTTCCCTTTATCGGCCCCCACGTGGAGGGACAGGGGCTTGGTGACCAACTGGGGGGTCGAAAGTAGCCCCCCGTGACGGATGAGATGAAAGCGGCTTCTCCAACGTACCCCCGGGGGAAACCGGTACTGCTTCACTAGGACGGTCATAAAATTTCCCGGCGGGCCCGAGTCCAGAAAACCGAACTTGAAAGGGATCCAGTCTCGACAAAACCTGCACCAGCATCAACGGCGGGAGGGGAGGGAGGTTGCCCCTAGGAATCCCTCTCCACAGATCCTAGGTGGGAAGTTTCCCCAGGCTTGGGACGCTTGGGGCAATTCCCCCAAAAAATGCTCTGGGTGCCACAGTGGCACAATTTCCCTTTTGCCGACGTGGGCCAACTCTTGCTCAAGAGACGGGGCCCGACAATCGCATGGGCTCTTCGGGGGGTGTTGGCAACTGTCGCAGGAGGCCCCCGGGCACCGGTCCCCGGGAGGGAAACCGGGGAGGTTGGCTGATTGACCTCTTTTCCCAAGTTCTTCCTCCCGTTCAAGGAAGCGTACGCAATGCGGGTTGCTAAACCATCAAGTTGCTGAGGGAAGACGGGAGGTCTCTAGCGGCCCAAGACTCCTTAAATCGGGTTGAGAGTCCCCCTTTTTAAGGTAGCCACAAGCGGGCCCGTTCCATGACATTCAGAGCCGAGTCGGAATTTTTTACCGCGTAGTCTCCTACGACAGTCCCCCTGGCGTAGGTTTAGGGGGGCTTCTCAGCGGGGGAGCAGGGGTGGTTCCTCGAAGACGTTGCGGAAACCCCTGAGGGGAAAAAATGTAGATCCCCGTCATGGGTCATCTTGTCCCCTAGGGGGCCCATGCCAGGGCCTTTCCCGGGAGGGGTGACCACGAACGCCACCCTTTGCACTTTAGACGGGAAGATCGGGGATAAGTCCACGTTCATAGAGCATTGGGGGATAACACCTGCAGAGTTTTGGGGCGCCGTCACATTTGAGGGAACACAGCCCAAGCTTGGGGCCCCCCCACGCCGGGGGAACCATTGGGGAGGAACGAAGGGGCCGCGGCGGTTGCTGCTGCGGACGGGGTAAAAGGCGCCCTGGAGGAAAGTTATCAAGCTGCTGCGCTTGCGGCGATTGTTTTGATTGCTTGACCACACGGGGTGATGTTGCAAAACTTGGCAAGGACACCTTGGGGGGTCCTGGCCGGATCCTATGTTACGGTCTTGATGTGGGTCCCCTGGGCCACCGAGGGGATGGGTAACCCACACCCGGGGGTGGAAACTAAGTGGGCCCGGTATTTACCAGAGCCCCCGCAAAGCGGGATGGTCTTTCCTGCGGGGGAGGTATCCCCAGGTCACTACCTGGCGGGGGTTTCCTGCGGGGCGGCCCAAAAGTGCAGGTACATAACGGGAGGCCGGCTCGTGGCGTGGGCAGGCAGGAGGAGGACAGGGGGCTCTGGTTCGTAACGGTAGACCCAAACAGGAGGTCAGGGGAGGCGGGAAGGGTTGTAGACAGTAATTTTAAACAGAGAGTCGGGACACGGTAAACAAAACAGGGAAGCTCTGGGAACACTTTCACCCTGGGAATATACACCAAGGATCCGGGAGGGCCGCAGGAAAAAGGCCCACCTAAATAGGACATTTCCCGGGAATGAGCCAATTTCCGGCGCACTGCCCCTTTAAATCTCAAAGACCGGGGCCCCGCGCGCCCTAGGGGGGAGCCACGCGCCGGTTGCTGAGGACAGGCTAGCAGGGGCGTGGGGTGGGTAAGTGGACCCGGCAGGGACCGGGGGGCCCAGCGGGCCCCGAAAACCCCATGCGGGATGGGGGTCGCTGGGAGAGGGGACGGGCCGCCTCCCCGGGACAGTGGTGCAGGGGCGTCCGGACAACACCCCCTTCCAATAATGGCCTAACCACAGTATGGACTATAGGGTTTAACCCCAGAAACTCCTGTTCTTTTTAAAAAACGCCACTGCAGTTTTGATCAATTTTTTTTTTCCCGAGCAAGAAGCTATCCATTAAAAAGGATACATTATGGTTGGTGTATATTTAGACATTTTTTTAGATATCATACTCCTCAAGAAGCGCCTGTAAAAGAAGGTGCAAACGCGTTAGGTTTTTAATTTTGTTTTAATCAAGCGAAGGAAAAAACCCTTTGCTTTTTTAGACAATAAACGCTTTCCTTCCCAACACCTCTGCGTCCTTGATTCCACACCCGGGATCGCCATTTTGTCTATAGTTTTTTCCGTTCCAGAGGAACTCCGCCACTGAAGGAACCGGGGGCTGCCGTTTAAAGGGCTAGGTCAAAAAAGCCCTTAGGTGCCTATGAGCGTTGTGCCTCTATAATATATGCACAACCCACTCGGTGAGTAATTTTTTTACTCCCACCCCTTATATTGTTTTTAAATATCCACGATTTGCGCCCCTTTTTCTCCTTTTTTTTTTTTCTACTATATATATTATTAATAATAATATAATATATATATTTTATATATAAATATATAAAATACTTTCAATCCGAAAATTAATACTCTGAATCATTTCATTTGTTCCAAAATTTAGTAATCTCGGAAATTTGTAAAATAAAATAAAAAATCTGCAAAACATAATTTAACTAAAAATTAACATAAGACCATATCGGATCTTAAGAAGAACCATGATATTATCCATCCTGCCGACAAGGGGGAAGGAATTTTGGGGTTCTAATCGAAAAAATCCCTGCAGGAATCAATTTTCTGACACATAAACAGATAAAAGACTAAAAGGGATCCATCTCTGGATTTTATTTCAGGTTTAAATGTTATTCTACATAAAGCTAAAAAGGAAGATATTCCTAATAATAAAAAAAAAGTTTGATTTTATTAAAATAAACACCCCCTGGAGTGGTTTTAAGGGGGATGCCAAACATCAACCCGGTAGAACCATTATTTATGGAATATTGTTTAACCTCTAATTTATCTAAATATGTGGTGTGGCAGACCATAGGTGGTCGCATGGTGCTGCCACTAGGTGGCGTGCATCAGGAGATCTTCTAGAAACGTGCCACCAAGGGCCTGGGCTTGGTGGGGAAGGGCAATGGTTATCTTCACAACACTGGTTTTGCTGTCAGCTGTATTAGAAAGGTGTACCACCCATTAGGGCTGGCTTCCCTGGAACAGCTGCAGATGGGTGGGGGGCTTTTCCCCCGTTCCGGGCCCCACATGTTCAGTTGGTTTTGGGCAACCCGGGAGAGCTATAAAAGCCTGTTCTCCAATGATCAGGGGGGTTTGCTGCCAAACCCTGGAGCAGCAGGGAGCTGGAAGAGGCTCTGCCCCGGAGGCTTGGGGAAAGCCAAAAAAGTATACGGGGAAATCTGTGGAGTGGGGGCTGTGGGGGTACACAGAACCGGTAGAGGGGACTGCGATGTAATTTTTTGGCTAGGCGGACGAGGATTTTATTTGTGTTATGTTTGCACTTATCCTGTTTGAAAAAAAAAAACTGGCTGAAGCCTGTGTTGGAGTGCCATCCGTTTTACCAAAGACGGGGATTCTGGGAGAGAAAACCCCCAGAGCCGGTCCAGGATGGCAGCCCCGGGCGAAGTGATGTCACTGGATGCACATTTACAACCATTGTGAAATGTCTACCAGAGTATCTTAAAGATAAAACACATATTCTACAGGAACTAGAAAAAGTAAAACGGAGTAAGAACTATATTTTAGCTACTCTTGATGTAACATCTTTATACACCTATATTTAGGGATGTTCCTATGAGCGGATACCGCCTGTCTTGCCCGCCCGGAAAACAGGCGGTGTCTACCATCTCACTCTGCACACCCATTTTAAAACCCCTGCAAATTGCAGGTCACACTTGGTCAACATTAGAAAGGGTGTTTTTACCCTTTTTTGGTAAATGCACCTGGCCGGCACGATGTCTAATGCACCAATGAATGTGTTAGGCGATTGTTCAAAACAAAACATTTCTAATGCCCTAACAGAAGGGTGTTAGTTGGTTCATCGCCCACACTGAATATTTGACCCCATACCCATGGGAATAAAAATCAGCCCTGGCCGAGTCCCCAGCAGCCCACTTTCAAATCCCCTTAAAAAAAGTCCCTTGTTCTCGCACCTCGCCACTGTCTAAAATAAAATACCTATAAAGCTGCTTTTACACGGAGCGTTTTTGGTGCATTTTTTTTTTGGTGGGGTTT